>PVIH01009527.1:0-74765 GCA_004025045.1 Sigmodon hispidus
ACACAATGGAATACTACTCAGCAGTAAGAAAAAATGATATCCTAAAATTCACAGGCAAATGGATGGATTTGGAGAATATCCTCCTGAGCGAAGTCTCACAAACTCAGAGAGATAAGCAGGGGATGTACTCACTCACTAGTGGTCTCTAAACAAACAAACAAGAAAAAAAGCCAAACATGCCCAAGCAGCAAACCACAACGACTGAACAGCTTGGGATCAGAAACACCCTGGACTGACCCTTCAAACCCTAGTCCATCTATAGGAACACCTGACTCACTCTTGAGGGAGGGGGGACAAAACTGGATTTGGCCAGGAGTGAAGACTGATCCAAGCATTATTGGGCCAGTGTGACCATAGGACTGTCTGCTCCCTGCCAAGGGAGGGAATGGGGAGTTGCAGAGAAGAAAAATGATCAGATGTGGTGGGAGGGGGGAGAGACCTTCAATAAGGATATACAGGGATGGAAAAAAAAATCAGAGGGAAAGCTGAACACAAAGAAAATATATGTGTAGCAATCTTATTTGCATTTCCACCCTTGATAAGCCATGCTTATAATTATTATCCTCTGTATAGTTATTTTTAACTCTTCCGCATTTTTAAATTCTTTTTACTGTTTTTTGATAAATACAAAATAAAGAAGGAAAAAAAAAAAGAATCTAGAGCCCAAAACCTTGAATAACCCAATCAAAAAATGGGGTACAGATCTAAAAAGGGAATTCTCAGCAGTGGAACTACGAATGGCTGAAAGGCACTTGAAAAAGTGTTCTTCATCTTTAGTCATCAGAGAAATGCAAATCAAAACAACTTTGAGATACCACCTAACACCTGTTAGATTGGCTAAGATAAAAGGCACAGATGACAGCCTATATTGGAAGGATTCGGAGCAAGGGGAACACTCCTCCATTGTTGGTAGGAGTGTAAGCTTGTTCAGCCACTTTGGAATGCAATATGGTGGTTTCTCAGAAAATTGAGAATCAATCTCCCCAAGGACCCTGCAATACCACTTCTGGGTGTGTACCCTAAAGATACACAGTCATACTCCAAAGGCATTAGCTCAACTATGTTCATAGCAGCATTATTTGTAATAGCATCTGGAAACAACCTAGATGTCCCTCAACTGAAGAATGGATTAACAAACTGTGGTACATCTACACAATGGAATACTACTCAGCAGTAAGAAAAAATGATATCCTAAAACTCGCAGGCAAGTGGATGGATTTGGAGAATATCCTCCTGAATGAGGTATCACAAACTCAGAAAGATAAACAGGGGATGTACTTACTCACTAGTGGTCTCTAAACAAACTAACAAGAAAAAAGCCAAGCATGCCCAAGCTACAAACCACAACGACTGAACAGCTTGGGATCAGAAACACCCTGGACTGACCCTTCAGATCCCACTCCAACTATAGGAACACCTGACTCACTCTTGAGGGAGTGGGGACAAAACTGGATTTGCCAGGAGTAGAGACTGAACTAAGCATTATTGGATCAGTGGGACCATAGGACTGTTTGCTGCCTGCCCAGGGAGGGGATGCGGAGTTGTGGAAAAGAAAAAATGACCTGATTTGGCAGGAGGGGGAAGGGACCTTGAATAAGGATATACAGGGATGGAAAAAAAGTTCAGAGGGAAAGCTGAACACAAAGTAAATATATGTGTAGCAATCTTATTTGAATTATCACCCTTGATAAGTCATTCTTATGATTGTTATCTTCTTTATAGTTATTGTTAACTTTTCAGCATTTTAAATTCATTTTACTGTTTTTCTTGATAAATACAAAATAAATAAAGAAGAAGGAAAAAAATTAAGGATATTGATGCATAAGAAATTAAATAATACTAATGCTGTAACATATAATTAATAATATTTTGATATGGTTGTTATTGCTATATTATTATAAGATTAAGAATCTGTCTTCTTATTCATGTGTTTTAGAATTTTTCTGTGTATGTTTTAGTAATACTCAATTTGAAAGGAATCTTTCCTTAATTTTAATATAAAGAACAGGATTTGATGGTTCATCATTTCATTTGGAAAAAAAAGATAAATATTTAGAATGCAGTTAGGAATTGTGCAGTTTAGGAAAATGGTGGTTGAAGGTTCTTCTCCAAGGTCCATGATGTCACTAACTCTAAATAGTTATCTAGGTTTCCTGTACCAAATATGATTTACCTCTTGTTGAGAGTGTCATACAGAGCTGTGGTAACCACCAAGGCATGTATGCCACTATTGTGTCCTTAGCATTATATCATACCATCTTCATTATTATATAGCCAACTATGGAATAAGATAGACTTTTCAGACTTTTGTAATAAAATAAATATATTTTACATATTGGAAGGTCAATATTAGAAGACAGGATGTAAATTTTTATATCTTAAAATAGATTCCCTGATAAATGAAACGTTGACTTCTAATGCCTGGAAAATAAAAATTATAAATATTAGAAATGAGATTGTTGAGATTGTTTGCAACCAACAAAATGAGATCGTACACTAGTACAACTCACAGTGAGTTATGTAACCATATACAATGAATTTGCTTACATCCAATCCCACAGATTCAAAGAAAGGAAACTCATTGCTTTTAGTTGTAAAACTTCTGGTGACCCAATGAGCTCCAATAGATAATCCCGATCCCACAGTCACACTGATGTCCCTGGTAAAACTAAATGGGTCACACAACAAAACTAAAGACAACAAATCTGAGAAAGGGTCAGTTAGGGAGAGGAGGTTGACAGACTTGAAAAGGAGTTAAGAGAGGGTGTGGCCAGAATACACCATATACATGTGTGAAATTGTCAAAGAACTAAATTCATAAAATCAAAAATTGTTTTTTTCTCAGTAGTGACAAATATTAACACTTTTACACTAACAGTTTATTTTTGGCTTTAGTGGGTAGATGCTAACAAAAAAAGCAATTAAAATTCTTATACCACAGCAGAAAATAAAGTGTCAAAATGAAACTTAGCATGTTGTATGCTAGTTTAAAAAATAAAGGGGAATAATAGATAATAATCCTAAATGGATCTAAGTTCTAAAATGTAAAACTCTGAAAGAGAAAAATGCTTCCACATATGAACACAGGAAGTGACATTCTGAAGAGCTCCAGCAGCTCAGAAATAATAGCAGGAATTGACAAATTAGATTTCATCAAATTAAAAATAATCTGCAGGCCAAAAAAAGCAATGCTCGGAGTGAAAACAACCCACACAACCGAGAAAGTCTTTGTCAGCTAAAGTCGTAGGCTATTGATATTTAGAATATATTTAAAACTCAAAAAATTAAATCTTAAAACTTAAGTCATCCAATCAGCAAATAGACAAATGAATTGGACAGACACTTCTCAAAGATGAAGGAGAGGAGCTGGAATAATGGCTTCATGATTAAATTCCCAGCACCCACAGGGTGGTCCACAAGCACCTAATAACTACTGTTCTGGGGTGTGTGCTACCCTTTTCTGACTTGTGAGGGCTTAGGCATGCATGTGGTACACACACATATACTCAAGCACACACACTGTCAAATAGAACAGGTGTTTTGTTTTGTTTTAAGATAAAGTACAACTGGCCAGCAAGTACATGAAAAATGTCCAACACCCTTAACTGTCAGAGAAAGACATACTGATGAGAACTACAGTGAGATTCCTTTTATGAATTTTTTTATTTTTGAGAATTTCATTCATTGATGTGTATATGAGCACAGAAAAGGAAGCCTTGGTGAAGGAAGGTGAACAGTGAGAGGTGGAAAAATGAATATGATGACAAGGTACTGGAGACCGAGTACGAGCTGAGAACACGAAGTTCATGTAAGGAAATGTCACAATGGAGTCCATCGTCTTGTACCGTACTGAAGAAAGAATACCAGATTATCCAATCTGAAATAGGAGAGCTACGTGGTGTCCCTAGGAGTCTATCTAATCCTTTTCCATCTACCTCAAGCAGGCTTTGGAGATTAGGCTGAGAGTGGGCAACTAACACTGACCACGGTGCCTGTGATGTCAGTGCTTTGTATGTGCCAAGAACTACTTCTACTGAGATGAATAATAAAAAGATAGGATAATGCTGATCTTATTTATGGCTCAAAGAACAAAGTCTTTGTCCACTCCTCTGAATCAAAGACACAGGTAACACAAGGAGGCTTAGGATTTGTAAATTAATAATAATAATAATAATAATAATAATAATAATAAATGTAATTAGATAAAGTAAAGCAAACAAAGATAATAAAAGAAAAAAAACAGATAGCATAGAAAATTAATGTATTGGTAAAGATAAAATTGTGAAGTGAAAAAGGAAGGAAGTATCTGGTGGAGAATAAGCCCTAATCGTGCAAAGGAGAAAGCCATTCGGGAATAATAAAGAAAAGGGTATATTGTAAACTGCTTTTGACAAGTTTTTTTTCTTGGAGAGAGTAAAAAACAGTTGCCACTTTTCTTAACAATATCTAGAAAACCTAAACTGTACAAATATTATGGGAAAGTACAGAAATATCTAAAGCCTTCTGCCCTGAACTCACACTCTATTAGGTGTATGGCCATTCCAGTTTAAATGTTCCTAGACGCTTCCTTGAAACCCTGGAGGAAGAAGAACTTGGAGGAAATTGAGCTCCCACTGGGTAAGAGAACAGGAAGAGGAACAGTTACCAGAATGGCCAGTAGGTCCTCTAAAAAAAAACACCCATCCAACTGTCATTTAAAGTTACCAGTGGTCTGCTCTTCTAACAGTAGCAATGAGGTGAGACCCAAGAGAAAAGAAGAAGCCCCAAGAAGTTGCTATATTTTCTAGCTTTTCCTTGTTATGACAAAAGCCTGATGCAAATGATTTAAAATAGAAAAAGATTTATTTTACCCTACAGTTTTGTAGGCTTCAGTCCATGGTTGGGTTGTTTCATTGCTGTGATTCTATGATCATGGTGGCAAGAATATGTGATGGAGAAATTTCCTCACATGGTGATAACCAATAAGCATAATGGAAGAGAAAGATCGGGAGGGGCAGCTATACCCTCCCAAGGCATGTCTGCAGTGGCCACTTTCTCAAACTGGGGCCCACTTCCTCTTTTCCATCATTTCCCAATAATATACTCAGGGAATTAATTTTCTAGTGGATTGGTTCACTGATAATGTCAGAGGTATCAACACACAATCCCTTCTCGGTGATGAGATCTTCAAGATGAGGACCAACTTTCTATATGTGAACCCTTCTCAATACATATCATACCCATGGTGCAACTGAAGCTCAAGGAGCCTTGGGAGTCCTCATTCAGAGAAGTAATAGTTTAACATCATCTTCAGTAAGCCACTGTCTCCATATTTCCTATCCATCTACAGGATGGGTCAGTGGTCTAAGCAACTCCTACTAACAATTCTTCAATGCTTGTGTCAATGGGAGGGGGTTATCAACATCTACTGTGGCACTGAGTTTATCAAGAGTTCTATGAAGTGTCTTTTATACTCTTCCCATCTCCTTTCTCAATGTACAATTCCAGAAGTTTCTATTTCAAGGCTCACAGGTTAAGTACATATGTAGAGGGCTAGGTCAGAGTTAACCTCAGATAGTTATGTCCTATGGAGAATAGACATTCCTGGACTCAGTCAGTCTGCATAAGAGTTGATGATGCTGCATCTGGGAGAAAGTCCCCCTGTTTGTAGCTGCTCTCAGGAGCATTTGACACAACACAGCTGGAGTTCTTGTGCTGGTAGTGACTTTGAGATCCAAAAGCTCTTGGCAGAATCGTGTGTGTGTGTGTGTGTGTCTGTGTGTCTGTGTGTGTCTGTGTGTCTGTGTATGTATGTGTGTTTGTGTCTGTGTGTGTAGTGTGTGTCTGTGTGTGTGTTTGTGTGTGTAGTGTATGCGTGTCTTTGTGTGTGTGTGAGTGTCTTTGTGTGTGTGTGTCTATGTCTGTGTATGTATGTGTGTTTGTGTCTGTGTGTGTAGTGTGTGTCTGTGTGTGTGTTTGTGTGTGTAGTGTATGTGTGTCTTTGTGTGTGTGTGTCTTTGTGTGTGTGTGAGTATCTTTGTGTGTGTGTGTGTGTATGCGCATGCGTGTGTATCCTCCTTGGTGATCAATATGGCTGCTCTGTTGCTGGCTGGAGTCTTGTGTTCTGCCTACATGGACACTCCAGTGGGGGAAGAATTCAAGAGCACAGTCTGAAATTGCAATGGGTATGATAAGTCTGCCACTTGGGAGAAGCTGAAACTGTGTGTGTTAAAAATGGATATAGCTGCTTCATTTTTTCAGAATGCCAGTGGTAGAGGAACTAAGGGGGGAGTGAATGAACACAGCATAGGCTAGTTTTTCCTCACAGAACTATACAAGCATTTTGTTCAGAGAGGAAGTACTTTCTTCTGTTTTATTTGATAAACTTTTAATTTTTCTGATTCCTTTTGTGCTGAAAGGTCATAGCCAATTATTCATATAATGTTATGTATTACTTATACTCTTAAAGATACAATTTTATGTTTAAAAAAGAATATGATTTTTCTGGAGTTTGAGTTTTTTCGGACAGAATTCAGTTGATTCTTTATATGTTAGTTATCCTAAAATACATAAAAACTCCAGACTATATGTTCACTTTCAAAATTGAGTTATGAGATGGGACTACTGAGATGGTTAATTGATTAAGATCACTGGTGCTGTCAGTGGACTCAGGTTCAATCCCCTCATCCATGTGGCGGGCTAATAATCCTCTGTAACTCCAGTTACAGAGGATCAATGCCCTCTTCTGGCCTTCACAGGCACTGAACATATATGTGGCTCACAGCATACATGCAGGCAAAAAAGCCCATATGCATAACCCAAAAATTATTTTTATATTTTGAGTTATTAAAAAGCTGAGATTTTTAAGACATTAAATTAGAAACAACACCAGATATGGAAGAATAGATATTGTATTGTTTCACTTGTATAAGTACCCAGGATGATAAAATTCATAAAGACACATAATGAATTAGTAGATTATGAAAGCCTTAGATGAGAAAGAAATGTAGTGTTATGTAACACCATTGATTTGGATTGTAATCATGAAAAACATCTAGAGATAGTTACTAACAATATGAGTGAACTTAACAGCACAAAGCTGAAAAAATATTTACTATAGTAAATTCTATGTCGCGCATAGTAAAATATGGGGTTCTTCATCCATCTAGTTGTAGACTAATTCTGTACACCTAGATACGACATAAATGGTTATATAGCCTGCATAGCTTTGGGATTGACCTGACTAGGGTCATTACTAGAAATGAACAAAAGACAGAGACATGTCCAGAAAAGCATGGCTCACTCTGATAGAGACACACCAACAGCAGAAACTTGGTCTGCTAATTATATATGGCATGAAGAAGGAGGCAAGTAAGCTAATCTTGGTAAGCAGTTTCTGTAGGGGAACAGTCTCAAGCTGCAGTTATCTGCATGAGGAAGTTGTGGTTAGTAGTTTCTGTATACACTGATTTTAGCTAAAGGTCAGTTATTCATTATCATCCATACTTGGACCAAGTGAATGACCTTGTCATTCCCATAGGTCTGTGGCATTGGCATCTTTGACATGGCCATTCTCACATCAACAATACACAACCACTCAGGACTTCATCCACTCCATAAAGGCGCTGAGTTTTTGGTATATAATTTTGGGTGGATTTCTATAATTCCATGATTTTCACACAATTTAGGGTTTCTACCTAGTCTTAAAATAATTTATTTTATTATGTTTTCCAGATTGACAAGTAATTTTCTTGCATAGTAAGCAAAACTCTTCAATTTCCTTTTCTGTTTCCTAAGCACAATATTTCACAACTTCTAAGTCAGATTTTGCCACCCTTGTTAATAAAACAATGTTTTCAAAAGGAAAAAGGACCTATATTTTTAAAAATTATCCAAGACAAGATTTGTAGTCATTCTCCTGGAATCAGCATGTATGAGTTACTCCTCACATTTTCTTCTATTCTTTCACTTGCTCATTTCTCTTTTTATTTTTGCCAGTATATTGAATGTTTTCATTTCAATGCATTTTCTTTTGGTATGTATAGCATCATTATATGATATTTGTTATCTTCAACTCCCTAACTTTTGTTCACACATATTATATCTCAGTTTTATCTGCGTTTAAAAAAAGAGATCGTCAAGAAATTTGCTCTGAATTAAGAAATACAATCAAAGTTTTCAGAGTCTTTTCTTGTTACCGCTGATTGAAGCATTTCTTGGAATGTTCTAAAACAAATAAGAAATGTGAGATGGGGACAGGGTTGAGTGAGCACAATAAGCAATCTTACATTGGAATCACTTCCAGGTGACCCACTGGCCTCCCAAGGGAAATAGTTACTTCCTTTGGATAGAGACAAGCTCAGGAAAGGATCAGGGTGACACAGTGTAAAATCTCCAAAATCGTGGGTTTTATATTACATTTATTTTGTGCATTTTCTCTTTGTAAGGGCCTGGCTTGGCTTTTTGCTTTTCTCTTTCATACAGCACTATCCAGAAATGTTGGCTGAAATGATTGGGAATATGTTTTGAAGTAGACTTCCTCCTGGAACTACTTCTATATGGCTCTGGGTATAGAGTGAAACAGTACAGGAATGTTCTCTTCTCCCAAGAACGAGTTCACAGTATCATCCTTTTGAGTGTGTATCTGAGTCACCAGTACCAAAATGGGCCCTTTATATTGTTCTCACAGCTGTTCAAAGTCTAGTTTCTAAACAAGAAGGCAAGTCTTCCATCTTGTTTCAGGGTCCTTATGACATCACTCAGATATTTACCACAGCCCATTGCTAATGTATAACACTTTTGTCAGAATTTTCTGTATTAAAAAACTGGGCTTTATTTTTTGTTGGATTTCATGACATACATTTAGTAAGAAAACCAATACTCTTCTGTTTTTCCAACAGTGACTCCTACCACCATTCAATTGTTGTAATGCTTCCCCCTTTTAAATGTCTATGTACTTCACCTTGCCTTCCAGATACACCTCAAGCTTACTCCACTGCACACACAGACTACTTGAAATGCTACAGCTAACAAACCACCACAACCATGGTAGTCTTGTCTTACTGATGTTTACAAAACAAGCTAATTGTAAAAGCAAGCATCCATATCTCTCTTAGATAGATGTAGACATGGGCATGTCAATGATTATAGTCATATAGCTTAGAGATACTTGGGCATTGATATACCCTGATTATTTCTTCCAGTGATGAGGTTTAAATCAAGAGTTTCACATGTGATTGGCAAGTGATCCTACCACACAGATACACCTTCAATGTCTCCATTTATTCTTCAAACTTTCAATTTGGGGTTTCCTTGTGTTCTGTTCTTCCTATATTGTGCTGTACATATGAATGCTCCTTTACATGTAAATAAGAAGCTATATCAAACTCAATATAAAACAAGTAGCTACAGGGGCTTCTATGAGATAGCATGCTAAACAATGTCACGATGAACAGAGCACCACTACACAGTGACTAGGAAAATATGATCAGGCCTTGGCTACTTTCAGAGCATGAAAAAAAAAGTCCCTTCCCCATTCTACTTTGGATTTTGTTTAAAAATGCAAAGAGTGTGTGATAAACTCAGAGGGTTGATAAATATTTGCTGAGGCTTATGACAGGAAAACATTGCGTCCCTGCACTAAATTCCTGGGAACATTACCAATGTCCCCAACTGCGCAAGGGGAGGAAGTTGACATTTAGAGATAATAAAAAGAGGGGGGCAGTGTCTTTTGTAGGTTCAGCCACATCAGTGGTACACCCAGCTAAAGAAGATATAAATGAGCAGCTCAGCTCAATCCCCAGTGAAGGCTTTTCTTGACAAGATGAAGCCCTCAGTCTTCATCCTTTCTCTGCTTCTCATTCTGGAAAGACAGACAGCTGTCATTGGACAATATGGTGAGTATGTAGATGGTGGATAGAGGGAAAGTCACTCAGAGAGAGTGTCCTTAAGGGTGCTCTGGTAGTCAAGAGATCCTTCCATAGGGTGATCTTTTTTATGAGACTTAATTCTTCTCTACCCAAATCCAAATCCCTTGTTTAATGAGGAACTTTTTGGAGTAAGACTTGGAAGGAAGTATGCAGATACTATAACAAACATTCTTATTGTAAATTACCAGGTGGAATAAAAGGTGGCTTCAAGGGAAGCTCATTTACAAAAGGTCATTATGGGCTTAAAGGAGTAAGTGATGGCGCTGAAGAAAGCGTTTTCATGCAAACAAAACACCAAGTATATGACCAGGGTCATGGCATGTCTCAGTCACATCAAGAACATACAGGTGTGAAGGGGGCTGCACTCTGTCGTCAAGGACATGCATCCCAAGTAAAATCCTATGGACAAACAAAATCCTATGGACAAACAAAATCCTATGGACAAACAAAATCCTATGGACAAACAAAATCCCTTGGACAAACGAAATCCCTTGGACAAATGAAATCCCTTGGACAAATGAAATCCCTTGGACAAATGAAATCCTATGGGCATTTAAAATCTGCTGAGTCTCAGATGAAATCTCTTGGACAAATGAAATCCTATGGACAAGAGCAATCCCTTGACTCTCAAATGAAAGCCTATGGACAAGAGCAATCCCTTGACTCTCAAATGAAAGCCTATGGACAAGAGCAATCCCTTGACTCTCAAATGAAATCCTATGGACAAATATCTCAAAGTTCCCAAATGAAATCTTTAGGAGAGCTATCAGCCTATGGTCAACAAAAATCCTATGGTGAAGAAGGCCAACTAAAATCCTATGATAGCCAACTAAAATCCTATGGCCAACAAAAATCCCTAAAAGGTTTTTCTCAAAGCCAACATAAAGGATTTGGTATGGATGAACAAGTATCACAAATGCGTAAACACTATGATAATGAGCACTCTGTACAACAAAAGTCTAGCCAACAGGTAAAATCAGATGAAGATCTATCTCTTGGACAACAACGCCATATGAGACAAGAACATGCACAGTCCTTTAAAGGATATCTTGAACAATATAAAAAGCAATCACAAAAAAGAAATTTTAATGGAGGTAGCTACTTTACAAAGGGAGGAGCAGACCTATATCAAACTCAACTTAAGGGCTAATATAGTCATTGACCAACTGAAGACCAAGATGAAGGTATGTTTTTACCAATAGAAGAGATACTTATCCTAATGTTTATGTATGGTATATAAGGAAGCCCTGGTCCATTATGGAATTGATACCTACTGGTATATTGTAACATAACTAGGTGTGTTATGTTACAAACTTTTTGAAATATGAGCATATTCTGTTAGAATGAGCACTATGCCATTTGACTTAGTTCAGGGCTTAGTTCAGTCCCATATAGGTTCCCCAGCTGTCATTTTAGAGTTAATAAGCTGTCAATAGCTTGGGTCAGCTGTTTCTGTGGGTTTCCTCATCATGATCTTGACACTTTTGTTCATATAATCTCTTCTCCCTCTCTTTGACTGGATTGGGAGCTTGACCCAGTGCTTACCTGTGGTTCTCTACATCTGCTTCCAACAGTTGCTAGATGAAGGTTCTATAATGACATTTAGGGTAGTCATCAATTTGGCTATAGGGGAAGGTCAATTTGGGCACCTCTCCACTACTACTTAGGGTCATAGCAGGGTCATCTTTGTAAGCTCTTGGGTATTTCCTTAGTACCAGGTTTCTCTCTAACTCCACAATGTCTCCCTCTATCAGGATATCTATTTCTTTGTTCTCCCTCTCTGTTCCTTCCCAAACTCAACCATCACATTTCCTCATGTTTTCTCCTCCCCCTCCCCTTCTTCTCTCCCCTCTATGGTCCAAATTTACTAGGAGATCTTATCTATTTTCCCTTCCCAAGAGGATCCATGGATGTTCCTCTTAGGTTCCTCCTTGTTATCTAGTTGATCAGGGATCGTGGATTGTAGCCTGATTATTCTTTGCTTTATGTCTAAATTCCACTTATGACTGAGTACATACCATATTTGTCTTTCTGGGTCTGTATTACCTCATTCAGAATAATATTTTCTAGTTCTATCCATTTGCTTGCAATTTCAGGCTGTCTATTTTTTTTCTTTTTTTTTTTTACTGCTGAGTAGTACTTCATTGTGTAAATGTATCATTACTTTAATCAACTCTTCAGTTGAGAGGCATCCAGGTTGTTTCCTGGATATTGCAAATAATGCTGTTATGAACATAGATGAACTAATGTACTTGTGGTAAGAATATGCATTCTTTAGGTATATGCCCTAGAATATGCATCCTTTGGGTGTATGCCCAATAATGATATTGCTGGATCATTGGGGAAATTGATTCCCAGTTTTCTGAAAAACTGCCATACTAATTTACAAAGTGGTTGTACAAGTTTACATTCCCACCAACAATGGAAGAGTGTTCCCCTTGCTCCACATCCCCTCCAACATAAGCTGTCATCAGTGTTTTTGATTTTAGCCATTCTAATAGATGTAAGATAGTATCTCAGAGTTATTTTATTTTTACTTGCATTTCCCTGATGGCTAAGGATGTTAAACAACTCTTTAAGTGTCTTTTGGCCATTTAAGATTTTTTTTTTTTTTGAGAATTCTTTATTTAGCTCTGTATCCCATTTTTAATAGGATTATTTTGGTTTTTGACTTCTAGTTTCCTATGACAGTCAAATGGCATGGGCATTTTGTGGGACCTCTGCCAATGGGTCCAGGATTTACTCCTGGTGCATGAACTGGCTTCTTGGAGACCATTCCCTACATAGAAACACCTTGCTCAGCCGTGATACTGGGGGAAGGGCTTGGTCCTACCTCAACTTGATATGTCAAACTGCATTGATTCACCCTGAGAGTTCTTATCCTCTCTGTGGAATGGATGGGGGAGTGGAGGAAGCTGGGGGAGGACTGAGAAGAGGAGAGGTAGGGTAAACAGTGGTGGATATGTTAAATAAATAAATAGATAGATAGATAGATAGATAGATAGATAGATAGATAGATAAATAAATAAATAGTCTTAAAAGTGGGTACTAGGTATGATAGAGGCAGAATAAGCTACCTGGGTTAATAACAGATCCTGAACTCCTACATTAAGGAAGTATTTTTTTTTTGAGGGCAAACAAGATAGCTTTTTATTCACTGAGCATCTCTAGCATCTAGACCAGTGTTTTTCTTTTTCTTTTTCCTTCTTTATTTTGTATTTATCAAAAAAACAGTAAAAAGAATTTAAAAAAATGCCAAAGAGTTAACAATAACTATACAGAGGATAATAATCATAAGCATGGCTTATCAAGGGGAAGTATTTTTTTAATGTTTCTCTAAAACATAGACAGTCTATATTATTAAATATGTACTACCCATGCAATCATATTTAAAGTTTTATGACATAATCTTATTTTTCCTAATACTATGACTTGGTAAAAAATGGTTTCTGGCTTCTATAGGCCAGAGATATTTTTGAAAATGATATCTTTCTTTCTCCATACCAATAAATGTTCTTGAATACCTGTTACTTGCATTGTCCAACAGAAACCATGGGGTTAAGGACTGGCTATCTTTTCCATCAGATAGAATATATGAATTCTGATGGAAAAAACAAAGATCTCTCTTTGGGGCAGACATCGATCTTCAATTATGTGCCCAGTGATGAGCCTGTTAGAGCCTAATGGATAGTTCCAAGCTTGTAGTCATGTTAGTGGCCCTGGTTAAACTCAACTGGTCATAAAACATAAAGACATGATTGTGAGAAGGGGATGTGTAGGGAGGAGTGGGGGGGTAACTGGGCTGAGTGAATGATAGGAAAGGGTGGGATTGGCAGTAATCAGAATGCACTGTATATGTGTATGAGATTCTTAACAAACAAAGTTAATAAAGAGATGTTTTGTTTTTCTTTTTAAATTCATGCTTGTGATGCAGGACGAGTTCAAAAGTGAGTACAAGCTAGTAAGTATGCACAGGTTGCTGCTGGGCATTTGCAACCTTAGGAATGAAACCTGAGCCCTAGCAGAAAGATAGTGTTCACTGCTTGTTTTCATAAAGGTAGAGCAGCAAAAACTATGGACACACCTGGGGTCAACTGGTGTCATTAGTGGCTTTAGCACCCTAATTTGTAGAAGCTGGTTCTGGTAGAATTGAAAGAGGCAGACACCCAGTTATCTGCATCTCAGTTTCTGACTGCCCTCATTCATCCCTTCTCTCTCTAGGACTCACCTCACCAGAGTCAAGTCTATAATACCTTCCAGATGCTGCCTGCAATATGGTCCCAGATCTCTGGTTCACGGACAACCCTCTACTCACATTTGCTTTTCTGTAGGACTTCTAGACCTGGACCTTCCTCAAATGCTTGCTTTCCAATAAAAATATAACTTTCTGCATCACTTGCTTCTGCTTACTGACATCTGATTTCTGCCAAGTGTCTGGGTTCTGGAACATTCCTGATGGGCAGTTCCAAAAAAAGGCAATTACGTAGCATTGGGGAAAATAGCAATGAAATTCACACTTGTAGATGTCTGGGTTACCAAAAAGGTGCTAGACCTGTTCCAGTCACCCTGTGAGCCACCGAATGTCACTGGTAAAACTCCTCACAATCCTCTTCTAAAAGGTCTTCATGTAGCATGAATTTTGATTGTACTGAAAGAGACTCAGAGCCCAGATATTGGGGAAAGGCTGAAATATGAGAGAGAGAGAGAGAGAGAGAGAGAGAGAGAGAGAGAGAGAGAGAGAGAGAGGAAACACTACAGTTAAATTTCACTTAGTTATTTTTTAGCTTTTTGTATCTCCTCTAGGTTAAGATTAAAGCTGGGAGCTATTTTATTTGGTAGTCAGCCTTGAACTCACAGAAACACAGAAAGTTTTCTGTCTCTGGAGTTATGGAATTAAAGGCATAGGTTACTACTCCCAGGCTTTCCCTGTACTAGGATTATAGGTGTGTGCTGTTGAAGTTCAGCTGTTTGTCCATGTACTCAAAGATCAAGAAACTTTTGAGCTATGTCTGTCTAGTTTTTGACTGTGTGTTGATTTGTTGATATTGTAAGTTTTATTAAATATCACTACATCTTCAGAAACTGACAACCAGAACTAAAAGTTCACTGGCTCGAGGAGGTTGCTTTCCAATTCCAACTCAGCCATAGAACATAGATTTGCAGGCTGGAGAGATGGCTTAGCCATTAAAGGCTTGGCACACAACCAAAAATATAAGAAACATATCAATGTTCAAATAAATTTGTTTTTCTTTCTGAGCTTAAGCTTACCATTTACATATGGAAACATTTTCTCCAGTTGTTTTTTTAATCTCATGAAATTAAGTAAGTCTTTTACACTTATGTGGTCCCACAACCAGGAATTTGACTGATGAGTTATTATTAATACATTTGAAACTTATGAAAGAAGTAGAAAGACTCTGTTGTCCAATAAGTCTGTTCCCCCTGCTACCACAACCACAGAGAAATGTGTGTAGATCACAGAGACACTTTCACTTTTATCCTGGAAGGTTTAGTCATTTTATTAGTTACTGAGAGAAGGAGATTCTCCTATGACATAGATTCAAGGGGTTTGAGTGCCATCTCTGGACAGAAATACAAGAATTCCTCTGAATTCTTAAAGCAGAAAGGATCTAGGGAGTTAACATATAATAGGAAAATTGAAATTCAAAATAAATCACAAATGTAATAGGAGAACAGTGCCTCACTCAGATATTGTAGTGCCTTGTGCCGGGTATGGGTTACATCTTTTTGAGGTGTTGGCCACTGGGATCCCACTCTCAATACTACAAGCTACCATCATTGTTCCTAATTGCCCTTACCATAAAGTTATCGTAAGTTTCTACCACTGAAGACACCACATACTTGAGTCATAGGACACATAAAAATCAAGTTGGACTGACCTGGAAGTTTCATCACAGTGCTGAAAGAGAGTATGCATGGTTACCAGAGAGGAAAAGTCATCAATACTGTTACCCAGCTGTAGACTCCATGAACCAGATTAACAAGATTGGCCTGGTAAGATCTGCCCACTAGTGACACAGTGGTCCTGTTATAGGAGAAGGCAATCAACTGCTCTGTGACTAGATGTAAGTCTCACTCTATAAGATGCCAGAACCAATGTGTGGTACTACTGACTGCATCTGAAGCTGTGGAACATGCATTTCTTTCTTTTTAATTTATTTATTCTTATTTTATGTACATTGATGTTTTCCTGCATGTATGTCTGTGTGAGAGGGTCAGATTTGGAACTACAGACAATTGTGAGCTGCCATGTGGGTGCTGGGAATTGAACCAGGGACCTCTTGTAGAACAATCCATGCTCTTAACCACTAAGCCATCTCTCCAGCCCCACTGGAGCATATATTTCTATCCTGCATTTGTTCCATAATTTTATTCTGAAAGAATATCACATACATATTTTCACAATTTGTAAATGGAAAATAATTTTATCCAGAAACAACCAAATTATAACTACCATAGACTATTTAAGTAATAGTAAATAATACATAGTTTTGAGAGTTGGCTGTTAAAAGGCAGATAATTTAGGGGTAAAATAAATAAATTTTCACATGTGAAAAGAACAAATATTAGCTGGAGCTGGGGTTGAGACTAATTCAGCTGATAAAATGCTTACTAAGCATGAAAGAGGCCTGAAGTTCAGTTTGCAGAATGATGTGTACACCTGCAATACCAACACTCAGGAAATAGAGGTGAGCTGACCAGAAAGTCAAAGTCACCCTTACCTCAGCTATGTAGCAGATTCTAGGCCATGCTCAGTGCATTAGTCGAAGTTGCCTAATATAATTAATATAGAATAAATATAGTAAGAAGAGAGGGAGGGAGGAAGTCAGAGAGAGAGACAGAGAGAGAGAGGAGAGAGAGAATCTTCTAGGCTGTGGTCTATGTTAAAGTCTTTGATCCACTTGGACTTGAGCTTAATACAGAGCAATAAATAAGAATCTCTTTGCATTTTTCAACATGCCACCATTCAGTTATGACAGCATCCTTATTTATTATCTTTTTCTGTTTCTGACCATACCTTTGCTTGGTTAGGGTGGCTGCCTCCACCCAGACCCCTCTATTTCTGTTTCTGACCACACCTTTAATCTTCCAAGATGTAGCTAAGAATTAAAGGCTAAGCTAGAAAGGTTGACTGACTCCACCCAGTTTAGTCTAGCTTCATAGAATTTAGCTTTTCAGCAGAGCTATGAGTAAGACCCACAATTAATGCTCTGGGGAATTTTAGAGTTAGCTTTCTATGGTTTTATGTGGGTACATTTTACTCACATTGGTGTGCCATTTATAGTAAGAGGTTTCTGGCCTAGACTTTCAGGCCTAGCCCTGAGATTCAGGCCCACTCGCTGTCCCACTGCAGCTTAGCACCAAATAATCACACAAAGGCTTATATTAATTTTACACTGATCAACCTAGGGTGCAGGCATATAACTTTCTAACTCTTTACTTTTAAACTAACCCATCTTTCTTATCTTGTTCAGCCATGCAGCTTGATACCTTTTCTCAGTAGCATTTCACCTTCTTTCCTCTGCATCTCTGCTCTGCTCTTCCTGTTCCCAAAGTTTTGTTAATTTAGTAGCCCTGCCCACACCTCCTGTCTGCCTTTGTCTAATCAGTGGTTTTTATTAAACTAGTAGGCAGGGCAATTATTTACAATGTAACAACATAATCCCACTACACTTCCTCTTTTTTATAAAAAAAATAACCACAAATTTAATATCCTTCCCCCCCCATTATCTATAACAGCTTATAACCAACGATGCAAACTAACACAAACATCCATAATCTATTTTTGGGGAAGGTAGGCATAGTTCTCTAGGCTACTTCCTGCTGAATGGGGGCTCTGGCAATCCCAAGGGAATTCAAAGAAAAATTTAAGATTATGGACAAGTCTTTAGTGGAGTAGTCTATAAGCCTCAGCCAGTCTCCTTGAAATAGTTTTGGATGCAGAGCTCAAAGGAAACTTCAACAGAGGTGCTCTCAAATGCTGGATCATCTGAGCCATCAGTTCCATTGGAGACTTTTCAGGGGGTCTTCCTCAATCAAACTTTGTTTTCTTTAATGAGGAATAAATCCACAGCCTCTCATTTTCTGTGTAAATAAAGAAAAAAAAAACCTCTTCTCCAAAGTAGCATATCTTTTGATTTCAATTTTAAAGTCAACTCATTTAAAAATATATAGGTTGAATTAATCCAGGAGCATTTGCAATCAAACAACTCTTAGGAGCTTTTACTATTTCATTTTCAGTCAACAAACTTAAAGATAAGACAATAACATACAGTAGCCAGACACTCTTTATAATTTCCATCTTCACATGGCTTCCTTTTTTTTTTTACTCTATTTCTTTTTTAAGGACTTTATCCTATTTTCTTTTCTCTCTTAAGCCTACATATATTTTTTTAATACACTGTAAACCATTTAGAGGTTTTTTTTTTTTAACTATCTTTACTGTGTATTTCTTATTTTTTCTGTTTTTGACCACATCTTTGCTTGGCTAGGGTAGCTGACTCCATCCAGCTTCCTCTATTTTTTTCTGTTTCTGACCATACCTTTAATCTGTCAAGGCATGGCTAAGGATTAAAGGCTTCACTAACTACAGTGTTATCCCAAGATATTTGATGTAATTTGCTATTGTAAAGAGTAATGTTTCCCTGATTTCTTTTTCAGTCCTTTTATCATTTATGTATAGGATGGCTATTGATTTTTTGAGTTTATCTTATGTCCTGCCACATTGCTGAAGCTGTTTTGCAGCTGTAGAAGTTTCCTGGTAATGTTTGGGGGGTCAGTATGTATATTAGAATATCATTCCCAAATAGTTAAAATTTAACTTCTTTCTTTCCAACTTGTATCCCTTTGATCTCCTTTTGTTGTCTTATTGCTCTAGGTAGAACTTTAAGTACTATATTGAATAAATAAAGGGAGAGTGGACAACATTGTCTTGTTTCTGAATTTAGTGAGATTGCTTGAGTTTCTCTCCATTTAGTTTGGTATTGGCTGTTGGCTTACTGTATATTGCCTTTATTATATTTAGGTATGTTTCTTGTATCCAAAACCTCTATCATAAATGGGTGTTAAATTTTGTAAAAGGCTTTTTCAGCATCTAATGAGATGATCATGTGGGTCTTTCATTTCATGTTATTTATATGGTAGGTAACATTTGCAAGGATTCCTGGCATTCCACATAGTTGAGCCTACTTGGCTCAGGTGAGATGCACCTTGCACAGAGGCACACCCCTGGGCGTGGCAACGTAAACCCTGCTGCACCTCCCTGGACCCATGACGCATACCCGTGCATGCCCCTTTCCTTAAAAGAGACTTGCGAGCACATGCTCTGGTCCTTTTTCTTCTCTGTCCCCTGACTTCTGTCTTGTTCCTCTGCCTCTTCACCTGCCTGGCACTCTTCTCTTAAATAAACTCTAGTGTGTGGCCTTGTTAGTGTGTACTTGCTCTCACGCGTGGAACTAACATTGATGCCGTGGACTTGGATAGGTTCCCTCCTGAGCACAAAAGCTAGGAAAACCTGATCCTGAGGTTCACTGCAAGGACACACCTTCTATCTCCTCAGCGCCACAATATTCGAACACCAGCAGATTTAATTGGTAAGTGCTGGCTTTTTCCCATTACTACAAAACGTCCATGGACATGGTCCCATGAGAGGATTTACACTGGCACCTTCCGGTGGCACCACGGACAGGTCGCAGGTGCATGGTTCTGAAAAGCTGAAGGGTTTTTCATTATTGTATTGTGTTGTGTAATTTTCTGGCACTCCCTCTTTGGACTGACGAGTACTCAGAGGCTCTGTGCGGGTTGGCACATGGTCAGACGAACCACACTAAAGGGTTGACGGACCTTTTAGAGTGGATCTGCTTCCCTGTGGACCCAGCGGTGCTTTGGTGATGATCAAACAGCTGGGAATGCACTTCCCTTAGATTTTAACAATGGGAAATATGCCAGCAAGCAGCTCCATCTTAACCCTTAAGGCTTGAGGTAGAGGCATTAAAACCATTTAGCCTTTATCTAGATACTACCAAGCTTATCTGTTTTTTACAAAATGGCTTAATTACCCCTTAGATTACTCAAAATAGCCACCAAATGGCTAACCAACCCTGATGTTTTATGAGGGCTCACTTTTGCAAGTGATGGGCAAATAGGAAGAGTTTCTCCTGTCTTTTCTCTTTTTTTCATCAGCTCTAAACCTCTTCTAGCTCTCTGTTCTTAAAATTTTTCCTATTTCTTTTCATATCTCAATGCTAAACTTTCCTTTCTGACTTTCTGTTCTTCTCTTTCTGGCCACATGAATCCAGTTTTCCCTCTACAAAAAGCAACTGCCATAAATAAGACAATAAAAGTTTCCAAATTTTCTCAGATAAATTCAAATTAGGCTATAGACTAAAGGCGAGTTTAAAAACAGGCACAGCTCATGCTAGATACCTGAGTGTGTGATCTGTTTTTTAACCTGACATTGGAGCTAAAACTTAGACCTTGAAAAGAGACTCCAGGCAAAAGTTGGCTTTTAAGATACATCACGGGAGAGATGCTGCCTGCTGACAAAAGCTGTCTGGCTAGCTACTGCCTTGCTCTTGCTTAGCCTCATAGAGGCAAGCTCAGGCCTTGTCTAAGACTCCATCAAGGGAATGCTGGTCTAAGTGAATGTCTCCTAACCCCAAGCAGCAAAGAGACATTACACAAAGATCATTCCCAACTAAGGTCTGACCATAGGCAGTTAATGCAGCCAAGGCTTCCCTAAGCTGATCACCCTCATTGCAAAGGGGGGGCCTTGAGTAGTCTTTTCCCTGTGGACACTAAAAGCCATATACTCTCAGTCCTGCAGGCAAGAACTTTGGGGTCTCATTTCTCTTTCTAGCCTCTCCATTGTAAAAATAAAAAGCGAATAACATTTCGCCTAAATTCAGACTGCCAACTGCTCTAGCCACCTCTATTCATCTTGCTATAAGCTTCAACCTGTCAGTTCCAGTTCCAGTCTTCCAGTCTCCCAGGTGGATCACCAAATATAAATCATTTCTCTAAAATCCCCCGTCTCTGAGTTTTCCATTCCAGTCTGCTTCTAAGATGAAGGTCAACAAACGGCTTCAAGGTATTTTGGCTCAACCCTCCTTACTTCCACAGCTGCTGCTTCAAGAGCCATTTTCAAAGTCAATACAGGTAAAACAAATACCCACCCTGGACCCAAAAAACAAAGTTAATGCAAGTAAAACAGACCATTTCCTACCCACTCTCAAGAAACTTTTCCATCTCCAAAACTAGCAGAGTACACCACTCACTATATTATCACTTCCCAAAGTTATCTCACTAACTCATAATTTTTTCCGAGCTCCAAAAAACATGACCTTGTGACTCAAATCCTCAATCTACAAGCAAGATAAGCTAAAAAATCCAGCAGACAACTCCGAATCCAGCAGACATCTCCATCCCTGTGTCAGCAAGAAGCTGGCACAGAGACCACGACAACTCCGGCCCCCATAAACCTGTTTTTCTTTTTATAATAAGCAAAACAGTGATATGTAAGGATTCCTGGCATTCCACATAGTTGAGCCTACTTGGCTCAGGCGAAATGCACCTTGTATGGAGGCACGCCCCTGGGCATGTCTACATAAACCCTGTGGCACTGCATACAGAAGCACCTCCTTGGACCCAGAAGCATCTGCCTGGACCCATGATGCATACCCGTGCACGCCCCTTCCCTTAAAAGAGACTTGCGAGCGCATGCTCTGGTCCTTTTCTTCTCTGTCCCCTGACTTCTGTCTTGTTCCTCTGCCTCTTCACCTGCCTGGCACTCTTCTCTTACATAAACTCTAGTGTGTGGCCTTGTTAGTGTGTATTTGCTCTCACGCGTGGAACTAACAACATTGACAGATTTTTGTATATTAAAGCAACCCTGCATCTTTGGGATGAAGCCTATTTGATCATGGTGGATAATGTCTTTAGATGTGTTCTTAGATTTGACTTGCCAGTATTTTATTGAATATTTTTCCATCAATGTTTGTGAGGGAGACTGTTCTGTACTTCTCCTGCTTTGTTGCATCTTTGTGTGGTTTGGGTATCAGGGTAACTATAGCCTCATAAAATGATTTTGGCAGTGTTCCTTTTGTTTCTGTTGTGTGAAACAATTGAAGAAGTATTGGTATTAGTTCTTCTTTAAAATTCTGGTATATAGAGGGATTATATTTGTTTATCGTAAGTATTTGTCTCTCCTACTAGTTTAATAAAAAGTTGATTGACCAGAGACAGACAAATAGTGTGGGTGGGGCTACCAGACAGAGAAAACTTTGGGAATATCTCAGAGCAGGGCAGAGCCACCAGAGAGATGCCACAGAGATGCCAGGAGATGCAGAGGAAATAAGTTGAATTGCTGCTGAGAAAAGTACCAAGCTGAACAAGAATCATGGGTTGAGTTAAGATAAAGGAGTTAGCCAGTTATATGTCTGAGCCCTAGGTCAATTAGTGTAAAAATAATATAAGTATCTGTGTGATTCTGTGGGGTTGCATGTGTTTCTGTGGGACTGTGAGTCAGAACCTTAAGGATAGACCTGAAAGTCTGGGCCAGAAACCTCATACAACACTAGTAGAATTTTGCTCCAAAACCATCTGGCTTTAAGCTTTGGGAGACTTTTTTGGTGAAGAGACTTTTTTTTAAAAAAAAAAAAAAAAACAACTTTATTTATTTATTTATTTATTTATTTATTTGCCTTGGTGTTTTGCCTGGAACTGGAACTACAGACAGTTGTTAGTTGCCATGTGGGTGCTGGGAATCGAACCCGGGTCCTCTGGAAGAGCAGACAGCGCTCTTAACCGCTGAGCCATCTCTCTAGCCCCCCTTTTTTATTTTTTTTAAAAACTTTATTTATTTATTTATTTGCCTTGGTGTTTTGCCTGGTGAAGAGACTTTTAATAACTGCTACTATTTCCTTAGGTATTATAAGTCTATTTAACTCATTTATCTGGTCTTGATTCCATTTTGGTAAGTGGTACTATTGCAGAACTTATTCAAATGCAATATATCATATAAGGATTAATATTTATTAAAGGATTAAACAAGCACTCATGAATTCAAGGTAACCTTAATGCAATTCTTGGAGAGTCAAAACTTCAGCACTTTATGTTTGGTCTTCTCTCAGAGAAAAGCAGGAACAAACTGGTGATTGTTTCGTATAACATTTCAAAATATTGTTTCTAGGGACATAATTGAGTCTCTGGTTGATATCTGAGCCCAGAGGGATCTTAATCTGGTTATTTGATTGTTGTAAAAGATGATAAACCCATAAATTCACTGTTATGTTAGCCATATATGGCTTCAATATTCTTCTGTATCTTTCTGGTCCTACGCATTCAAGCCATTTTACACTCTGTTTTACCTGAGATTTTGTCCCAAGACCTAAAAGTTGAACATTTACTTCTTTTGGGGCCATCTTGGGTGCCATGATTGTAGGGTTATGATTAACACGTTAGCTCCCATGTTGACTAAACCTTGTATATAAATATTATCTATCCTTATTTTCAATTTTGGTCTTTGTTGATTTATGGAAGTCTGCCAAAATATGTTTCATTGATTTACTTGAAACTGTCAATTTCTCCTTTAAAAGGCATTCTGTTGTTTAATGCTGTATGGTCCTCTATCTCAGGCCTTGGATTATCTTTTCTTCCTGAGGAGACTGTTTCTCCACTGTGACTGAATATGACTGAAACTTTCTTGGCGTTGAGGCCTGATTTCTGGGGGCTTCTAGAGGGAAGCCCCAAGATACATTTCCCAATGGTAAAGGGTTGGCTTCTTTGTAGAGTGAACCTACATTCATTTGTTCAGTGTTGGCCTTTGCCACATCTCCTGCACATTCCAGAAGGTAGTAGTCTTCTGTTTGAATCATTCCTAGGATGGGCAGTATTCCCATAAGTACCTTGCACACGATCCCTCTTTATATGACCTGGCTTACCATAATTAAAACAAATGATGTCTTTATTCCTTGCCTTAACATTGGCAATAGTTTGACCTACCCAATTCTCTTCATCACCATGGAGAGTTTCAGCATTGATTGCATACTGAATTCATTCCTTTATGGGTAGAGATCTGATCTTTAGTGGAATGAGCATTCTTTTACATTCCATATTAGCATGGTCAAAGGCCAAAAAGAGTATTAACTGCTTCCTAACTCCTGAATCTGACACTACTCTATGTACAGCTTTGGTTAGCCTCTCCAGAAAGCCAGTATAAAGTTTCTTCAAATCTTGTCTAACCTTAGTATATGACTCAGTTTTCTGTCCTGGGTCCAAAATCTTTTCCTAAGCATTTAAGGCAGCAGTGTGGCACAGCAATAACATATGTTTTCATAAGCAGTCTGAACTGTCACATCAGCAAGGCCTTCACCAAGAATTTGTTCTTGAGAGA
Source organism: Sigmodon hispidus (assembly GCA_004025045.1). Classification (NCBI taxonomy): domain Eukaryota; kingdom Metazoa; phylum Chordata; class Mammalia; order Rodentia; family Cricetidae; genus Sigmodon; species Sigmodon hispidus. The sequence goes on from PVIH01009527.1 coordinate 24,322, forward strand.
TGGTAAACCCCTAACTTGTCCCTGAATTTCTATGCCCTAGCCTCTTCCCTAAGCCATTTCCCCCATTGTAAGTGTTGACTGTAGTCCAACTGCTGTCAACTGCATCCAGTCATTAGGAATTACCTGATTTTTTGTTAACTATGAGTTTAAAAACTGCTTGACATAGGATGAATGAATGCCATGCAATACTATTGCCTCCTTGATATCTTTCATATCCTTTATATGTATTGATTCATAATTATATTCCACACATTCTGGTGTCTTCTCATGTACTTTCTTTGTCTCAACTGTGACTGGGAATAATAGGGGGTAGTCCTTTCATGGTGACCACCTTAGGTAGAACATCTTCCCTACCATAATATCCCATAGGAGGAGGTCATCCTAGATTGTTCTGGGTAGATAGTGTCTCAAAGCCCTTTTCCAGTATTGCTATACAATCCTCATATTCCTGAAACTTGAATGACATTGTTTTTTCAAGGGTCTGATTGTTCTGGGTAGACGATCTTTAGAGTGATTTCATAAAATTGAAAATTCTCTCATTCCTTTTATTGGCATAATTAGAAAGTTTCTTAATCTCATCATCAACATAAAGTCTGCACTTTACATGTGTTTTCTTAGAACTCACATCAAAGGAAGAAGTCTTATCTGAAATGTGTCAGATTGGCACTTCCCTCTGGTGCTTTTTGTAGAACTGGGTTTGTAGATAGGTATTGTTTAAATCTGATTTTGTCATGGAATATCTTGTTTACTGCATCTATGGTGATTGAGTATTTTTCTGGATATAGTCATCTATGCTGAAACCCATGTTTTGTTTTGTTTTTCTTCTGCTTCTTCTATTTTGGAATGTTCAGGCCTTACTGTTATAGAACCACTAGGTTTTAGTGGTGCTACACTGTTCCTTATGTGGTTGAATGTGTTTTTGCACTGGCATCTATCCATTTATTCCTCCAATCAGTGTAAGTGTTGTCTGTGTAAGTGGATCTGGTTTTGGTCCAATAGGCGCTCTTACTGCAATTGAAGTTCTTCAAGAAATCAGAGCTAATGGAGTCTGTGACTCAGGGAGTATTTGAGATCCGCAACTGGAGCTCTTGTGATAGAGCTCTTCAGAGTCTGTGCTTCAGGAAGCCACTGAGGTTGGGGGATGTGTGGGTCTGGGGAATAGAGAAGGGCTTATAGACTAGAAGGTGTGGTGAGGGGTGGTAATAGGGTGATGGTCAGGCTTGCATGCAGGGGTCCTGCTTGCTTACCTGCAAATGGAGCTGTGATGGATTTGGGGGGAACAGTTTGTTAACCCTAACCCTAGCTGGCTGGAATTATATATTTTAAGTCTTTCTGGCTCCAGTTTGTTTCACTTCAGTCTCCATTTCCATCTATTTGCGGCAAATGACATGATTTCATTTTTTACATCCAAATAAAATTCTATTGTGTACATGTACTAAATTTTATCCATTCATCTTAAGGGGGTATAAAGGCTCTTCCATATCATCACCATTGTGATTAACAATATGTAAGCAGTAAATATGGGTATGCAGGCATCTCTGTGGTACAATGGCTTTGATTCCTCTGTGTATGTGCCCAGGCATGGCAAAACTAGATCAATATATTAGTTCAATTTGGGGGGTTTTGAGGCGTCTTCATACTAATTTCTACAGTGGTTGCACCAATTTACACTCATACCAGCAATATATGAGGACTTCTCCCTTGTACCCACACTAGCATTTCATCTCATTTGTTTTCCTCATGATGGCTATTGTGATAGTAGAGAGAGGAAAACAAATCATATACATGGACATTTCCTTGATTTTTAGGTATACTAAACAATTTTTCAAATATATTTTTAAATGTGTTCATATATAAGTCATCTGTATAGCTTCACTATCACTCATTTCCTCACTTTTTGATTACATTAGTTGTTTTAATGCTTAGCTTTTATTTTTCATTAAAAATTCCAGATACCAATACTCTGTTCCATGTATAGGTGGCAGTGGAGATTATACATGATTGAAAGTACACCAGAATACATGTGTTCTAGGCAAACACCACTCTAGATTTTTATTTAATACATTTTACTTTTTAAAATTTATTTTTAAACATAAAGAATGTAAATTTAAGTGTGAATTTATTACATAATTCATTATTTTTCTAAATGTTCGATGTGGACCATTGAACTTATCCACACATTTTTGCCAGTGACTGGACCTTCTCCAAACTTTATGTTTCTGGTCTAAGTTACTAGGGTTCAATGTCTTAAAGCACCTTAATAAATCCTTTACTAAGGAGCTCCTGAAAGGCTTCTTGCCCAGGGAACTCCAAATCTCAGTCTCTCAGAGACCCCAGTGGAGTGATAAGCTTCTAGTCGGGACCTCTCTTACAGAGTTTCATCATGCTGGACTAGGTTTCTGAGCATGTACAGACTTGGAGTTGGGCTCCTTGGTAGCTTTGCCTAGGATCTGTTATTTTCTTGGCCAGCTCTCTGGCATCTTTCTGTTGCCATCTTTGGGCAGTATGATGACACTGTGAGAACACTGGTACCCACTGCAGTCCCAGTAAGAGGAGGGAAGAGGCAGAGGTGGCAGATGACTTCAAGGGAACAGCATCATCCAGATGTAACAGACATGTGCATCACATATACACATGAACTCACAGACTGTGGCAGGGCACACAAGACCTGCCTGGGTTCAAACCAGACGAAATCCCTGTACTGAGAAGAGAGGAGGGCATCAAGTCACCCTGACTAAGAAGGTATTTGAAATTGCCATCTTCTGGGAACAGGAAAATCAGTTCTCCCTGATGGAGTAAATCCAGAAGAGTCATTGCATCTATAGTAAATGTTAGAATGAAAAAGCTGTTTCCTGCAAGTATTAAGACCTGGAAGAAATCACTGTAGAAAGCAGTGATTGTTTTCTGTGATTTATGGAGTTGCTTTTCTGAAAGAGCTTTACAGATTTTGCATGATTTTAGCCACTAGACAGCCCTGACACACCTAAAATGTCTTGCATTGCTGAGTATGGCAAACAGTGTACAATACAGACTGAAACTGCAAGGGTGGGATGTTCCCACAAGAAACATAGAGATTAGATCAGGAGCTTTGATATGAGGCACTTGTTTTACCCCAAAAAAACCCTTTTGTATAACCATCAATAAATACACTTCTGCAAAGCTTTTCAGGGTTCAGTCCACACAGATTGTTTCTTTGACACCTGCAAGGCCTTATTTCATCTTCAAATGACTCTCTTTCTTTGATTGTCCTGAGTGACTCAGATACCAACATCTCTCCAGTGGAGTCTCACTGAGTATATCCACCACATGCCAGGGCAGGCCCCAGGCCCAGGAGTAGTGGGCCAACACAAAATGGACTCATGGATTTTAGTTTCTTCCTTCATTTGTTTGTTTATTATAGGTGGTGGTACACTTTTGTTTAGGTGGGTTTTTTTTTTTAATCTCCTAAGTTTTCCTTTTTGGTTTGTCTGCTTTGGTTTCATTTTCTGCTTGTTGTGTTGTATTATTTGGAGAGAGAGAGAAAACACAAAGTTGTGTGAGTAGGGAGGTGGAAAGGATCTAAGAGGAGCTGATGGAGAAGAAATAATATGATCAAAATATATGAAAATTTTAAATTAAAAGGAAAAAGAAACTTAGAGACACTAAGAGGCATGACTTGTCCACCAGGGGAATAGACAGTTTTCCTGGTCAAATCTACCAAACACTGGAAACCACAGCATGTGTTTCTATGTTCATTGTAGGGCGCGGTTGGCCCTTGCGCAACTTGCTGGAACATTGCATCATGTTCCCCAGCTATTGCGCCTCCGCCGCTTATGCTAATTAGGCACTGAGTAGTGACCTATCCGCTGTGATCTCTGACTATGCTAATTTGGCACTCCTTACCACCTATCACAGCTATATGCTAATGAGGCATTACTTTGGACCTATCACCAGCTATATGCTAATGAGGCATTACTTTGGACCTATCACCAGCTATATGTTAATGAGGCATTACTTTGGGCACCAATCATATAGCTACACGCATCCCATATAAGCAGGCTGCATTTCAGGCATGGGGTCTTTCTTCTACCATTCTACCTCAACTGAGCTGTACTCCAATAAAGTGTGATCCGAGAAGAATCGTGCAGGGGGGATGACTTGTCATTCTGCAGGCCAGAAGGTGGCTCACCACAAGTGGTGCCGACACCCGGGACTCTTCGCACCCTGCAGGGAAGACCAATTCAGAACTCGACACACAGAGTGGACCGTCGGTAAGTAGTCCGTCCAGATATGCAGGTGTTCCTGGGATGTCTAGAGCCTGAGATCTTTGCTGCAGTTTTTTTTTCATCCTAGTTGTAAAGGATGGAAAATATGAGGACATTATTCAGCGAGGACGTAAGGCTCTCAGTATATGCCAGGATAGCGCATCAGAAAATGGAGGCGCAGGGACTACAAAAGATAGGCCTAAGAAAAGGAAAAAGGAAAAGAAAAATTGAGAACCAGTGCCAGGACTGTACCCAGTCCTAGATGAATTTAAAGATTTGTATATATCTCAAGATGAGCTAGACCCTGAGGAGGAGGAAGATCTAGAGGAGGCGGCTGCAGCCTATGAGCGAGAACACTACGATCCCCCGCCGCTCGGCCGATCACCACCTTTCAATCCTGTAAAGGCTAGAACTACTGCTCCCCCTCCTTTAGGGAACAAGTTGGGATGCACATTCATCCCCCAGGAAGCGTGGTCTGGGGTGACCACAGCCTTCCCTGTGTTTGAGGATCCAGCCACACGTGGCCAATATTATGAAGTAATTTACCATAAGATTATTAAAGACCTTGCAGAGGCAGCAAAAGGAGATGGTGTAGCTGCCAACTATACCATCATGTTGCTGCAACACCTTACGCACAATGCCTTAACATCCACTGATTGGTAAGACATTTCCAGAGCCTGCTTAACTATGGGACAATATTTAGACTGGAAGTCAATTGTGACTGATCTGGCACATAGTCAGGCCTGGGAGAACGCTGCCAATGGGCAGTCAGCATGGAGTGCAGATATGCTGTTAGGGCAAGGACAATGGGTAAATAATCAGACAGCATATCCTGTGGAAGTTTATAATCAAATAAACACCATCAATATGAGGGCTTGGTGAGCCCTCCCCAATAATGGGGAGGTCACAGGGAACCTAACCAAAATAATATACGGCAGCACTGAACCATTTTCTGACTTTGTAGTTTGAATGGTGGATGGAGTGGGGCAAATTTTTGGTGATGTGGAAACCACACTGCCGCTAGTAAAGCAATTAGTTTATGAGTAGTGTACAAAAGAGTGTCGTAGGGCTATCACTCCACACAAAGGAAAGGACCTAGAATATTGGATGAAAACATGCCAAGAAATCGGAGGGCCTTTATCAAATGTGGGACTCACCACTGCTGTGATGGCTGCCTCTCGCAGTAATAAAGGTTCTAACAGCAGCGGGGTGTGTTTTTTTCTGTGGAAAGCCCAGACATATTAAAAGACAGTGCCAAGAGGCTGCCCCCATGGCAAGGACAAAACCGCCTCAAGAAGTGAAGACTCCAGTGACATGTCCAAGATGTAAAAAGGGCAAACACTGGGCTAATGAATGTAGGTCTGTTAAGGACATTAATGGGCAACCCATTCAACCTGCTGCCCATGTAGTTAGTCCAAAAAACGGGGTAGCAGGCCCTTGGTCTCAGGGCCCGAAAATATTTGGGGCACACGAGGAAGTGAATTTCCAACCACTCAGGCCCCACGATGAGCCACGTCAGGCTCCGTAGGGCTGGACCTCCATGCCACCTCCAGAATGGTACTAACAACAGGCATGGGAATACAACCTTTAGACACAAACATGCAAGGGCCACTCCCAAAGGGGACAGTTGGGCTAGTGTTAGGTCGCTCCTCTTCCACCTTATGGGGACTCATTGTTATGCCTGGAGTTATTGACCCAGATTATACTGGAGTCATCAAAGTAATGTGTCAATCCCCTCAAGGGATAACTACTATAACCCCTGGTGATTGCATTTCACAATTATTAATCTTGCCCTCTTTCCACAACAGTTACCCCGCATACTCAGAAAAACAGAGATCCAAGGGCTTTGGGTCTACCAGAGTTGATTTGGCTTTTCTGTCACTATCTCTTAATGACCGCCCTATGCTTGATCTCATAATAGAAGGGAGAAAATTTGAAGGATTGGTAGATACTGGAGCAGACAGAAGTATAATTACAATTAGAGATTGGCCACGATCATGGCCACTTCAAACATCTTCACAGACCTTGCAAGGTTTAGGTTACACAGATGCCCCTAGAATCAGCTCTAAGGAATTGACATGGAAAACAGAGGACCAAAAGGGGAAGTTTCAGCCTTTTGTAGTTGAAGGACTGCCAATCAATCTATGGGGCAGGGATATCTAGAGTCAAATGAATCTTAAGCTTACTAATGATTATTCTAACACAGCAAAAAAAAAAATCATGATTAGATCAGGGTTTGTTCCTAGCAAAAGGTTAGGGAGTAATTTACAAGGCATTACCACACCAATAGAGGCTTAAGGAAATGCCAATCGGCAGAGCTTGGGTTTTTTACAGGGGCTACTGAGCCTATGATTCCTATCTCATGGATGACCACTGCACCTGTGTGGGTACCTCAGTGGCCTCTGTCAAAAGAAAAATTGGACGCAGCCTCTATGTTGGTTCAGGAACAGTTACACTTGGGGCACTTAGATCCCTTGCAGTCCCCTTGGAATACTCCCATATTTGTTATCAGAAAGAAATCAGGAAAATGGAGCTTACTTCACGATCTGTGCGCCATAAATCAACAAATACAAGTCATGGGACCCATTCAGAGGGGTCTATCAGCTTTAACAGCTATTCCAAAGACCTGGTCTGTTGTAGCGGTAGATATTAAAGATTGTTTCTTTTCCATTCCCCTAAATAGTCAGGATAAGGAAAGATTTGCTTTTACTTTACCCTCTATTAATCATGAACAGCCCAATAAGCGATATCAGTGGATTGTTCTTCCTCAAGGTATGGCCAATAGCCCTACAATGTGTCAACTTTATGTAGATAGAGCTTTACAGCCAGTAAGAGATAAGTTTCCCCGTGTTAGAATTGTACATTATATGGATGATATTTTGCTTGCAGCCCCTTCTGTGGAATTTTTAGAATTAGCATTAAGTTTGTTAACCAAGGAATTAAAAGATAAAGGTTTATTTATTGCTCTGGAGAAGATACAGAAGGGAGGAGCTATGGAATTTTTAGAAGCTATTACTCAGAATGCCTATGTTAGACCACAAAAGGTAGAAATTAGGACCAATTGCTTAAGGACTTTAAATGATTTTCAAACATTGCTTGGGGATATAATTTGGAATTGGTCATATTTGAAATTAACTCGCTTTGAGCTTAAACCCTTATTTGATATTTTAGAGGGAAACCCAGATCTTAATTTCCCATGCCAGTTAACCCCAGAGGCTCAGATAGCACTTCAAAAGGTAGAGCAAGCAATTACTAGGGCACAGTTGGTGTGCTGTGATGAATCTAAGCCAATTCGGATGTGTATCCTCCCCACTTTAGGCTTTCCAACTGGTGTTCTTTGGCAAGAAGGGCCTCTTCTGTGGATTCATACTAAATCTACAGGGATGAGAACCTTGTCCCACTATCCATCCATGATGGCTGAGGTTGCATTATTAGGCATTAAACAATCTATTATCTTTTGCCAAGACACCTGATCGACTTATAGTCCCTTATACAAAAGATCAAGTAGAGATATTGGCTGCCACTACCTCAGAATTGGCTATATTGGTTTGTGCCTTTTCTGGTACAATTGATAATCATTTGCCCAAGAGTGAACTTTTAAGATTCATAGTTCAGCAGCCTGTGGTGTTCCCTTGGATCATGAGGGAGCAATCGTTGAGCAATGCCTTAACCATCTACACGGATGGGTCTAAGACTGGGAAGGGAGCCTACATGGTGTAAGGAGGCTCACCTGTAACTGTTGAGTGCTGTCCAAATGCTCCCCAAATAGTAGAATGCCAAGTAGTTTTAGAGGTTTTTAAATGTTTTCCTGAGTCTTTTAATTTGGTATCTGATTCATCATATGTGGTGAATGCTGTTAAAAATTTAGAAATTGTTTCCTATATTAAACTCTCTAGTATGGTAGCCTCACTTTTAGCAGGAATAAGAGGTAAGATTTTGCATCGATCCAATCCCTTTTATATTACTCATATCCGAGCTCACTCTTTGTTACCTGGTCCTATGGCAAAAGCCAATGAACAAGTTGATCTGGCAACGCATGCTTTTGTGGCATTGGACTCTGAAACACAAGCGCGAGAGTTTCATAGCTTATACCATGTTTCATCTGCTGTTTTAAGAACTAAATTTAAAATTTCTAGGGAGATAGCTAGGAATGTTGTAAAAAGCTGTTCTGCTTGTGTGCAATTCTTGCCTGCTCAGAAAATAGGGATTAATCCCAGAGGCATTTTTCCACTTGAAATTTGGCAGATGGATGTTACCCATGTTCCATCCTTTGGAAAGCTTCAGTATGTGCATGTCTCCATTGATACATGTTCTGGGGTAATGCACGCTACACCTCTTTCTGGGGAAAGGGTTCAGAATGTCATTACCCACTGCCTTGAAGCTTGGGATGCTTGGGGCAAGCCCGATACACTGAAAACAGACAACGGGCCAGCCTATGCATCTAAGAGTTTTGCCTCATTTTGTCACAAAATGCAAGTGAAATATATCACAGGCTTGCCCTATAATCCACAAGGGCAAGGGATAATAGAGCATGCACATCGTACGCTCAAGGACTTCCTGCAAAAACAAAAAGGGGGAATAGCAGAGAATTGCACCCCCAAACAAAGGCTTTCCCTTGCTTTATTCACTATAAATTTTCTAAATTTAAATGATAAAAATGAAACCGTTGCTGAACGTCATATGATGTCAGAACCCAACAATCAAGGCAAAGTTATGTGGAAGGATGTACTTTATAATCAATGGCGGGGCCCGGATCGCATTATTGTTCGATCCAGGGGATCTTTATGTGTTTCTCCACAGAATCAGGAGCCAGTCTGGGTGCCATCAAGATTGATGAGATGCATTGAGGACGACTCTAAGGATGATGCTGATATGGATACTCCTGACCGTCTTCCCCCTGATTCAGGCGGAAAGTGGGAATTGGTCTATGGAGGCTGAAAAGATGATCCTCAAGCAAAAGTTCCAGATCGCACATTTGAATGCTACAAGATTGGAGCCTGTTACAGTTGGGGACTTTACTTCTTGGCTCACTTCTGCCCTTTCCTTTTTCAAGGAGTGGGTGGGAGTGGGAATCTTTGCTGTCTGCTGTTTATTTGGGGTTGTTTTTTGCTTCTGGCTGGTTTGCCGTATTTGCATCAGAGTGCATCGTGAAAATGTCCTACTCACTCAAGCGCTCTTGACTGTTGATGCAGAGCACTCCCCCGCAGCCTGGCTCTCCACCCCTAGTGACTTATAATGATTGCCCTTGCACCGAGAGGCTTTAGCTGCCATTGCACCGCTATAGGGAATCATTCTCCTCTGAGACGACCTTTGCACCTTGCTGCCCTCACTGGCCTTGCACACAGGAAGGCGTCTCGAAGATCCTGGCAGCAGGAAACAGCCTTCAAGTGGTGGGCACATCATGAGGTGAACACCTGTATGGGCTATATATATCCTGTCTGTGCCATTAGAAAAACAAAAAGGGGGAGATTTAGGGTGCGGTTGGCCCTTGCGCAACTTGCTGGAACGTTCCATCATGTTCCCCAGCTATTGCGCCCCCGCTGCTTATGCTAATTAGGCGCTGAGTAGTGACCTATCCGATATGATCCCTGACTATGCTAATTTGGCACTCCTTACCACCTATCACCAGCTATATGCTAATGAGGCATTACTTTGGACCTATCATCAGCTATATGCTAATGAGGCATTGCTTTGGGTGCCAATCATATAGCTACACGCGTCCCAGCTTCCCTATATAAGCAGGCTGCATTTCAGGCATGGGGTCTTTCTTCCACCATTCTACCTCAACTGAGCTGTACTCCAATAAAGTGTGATCTGAGAAGAATGGTGTGTGTGGTGACTTATCATTCTGCAGGCCAGAAGGTGGCTCACCACAGTTCGTGATCATTTCAGTTAATTTCCTATATTTAAAACACCTTAACACAAACCTACTTTGAAAATAAAACATACAGATTCAATGAGAACCAAGACAGTCAAAACCAAAGAAGAACTGATAGCTAGCAAACCTGTGTATTCCCGCTGTGAGTCTCTACTGCAAAGAAAAGAGAAAGCAGGTTTTTTTTTTGTTGTTTGTTTGTGGGTTTTTTTGTTTTTTTTTTTAACTACACACAATAAGTAAATGGATCTTTTTATTTTTTAAAAAAATTCAATTTGAGTTCTTTTTTTTTGGAACCTATGGGGGAAGTTTTATTCAAACCCCTATATTCTTTTTTTGTTTGTTTGTTTGTTTATTTTGTATTTATCAAGAAAAACAGTAAATTGAATTTAAAATGCTGATAAGTTAACAATAACTATAAAGAAAATAAAAATCATAAGCATGACTTATCAAGGGTGATAATGCAAATAATTTGCTACACATAAAATTACTTTGTGTTCAGCTTTCCCTCTGGATTTTTTTTTCTATCCCTGTATATTCCCATTCAAGAGAAAGCAGTTTTCAAAAGAAAGTCATACTTAAGTGTTCAAACAGGCTCATTTTTTAAATAAGAAGAATGTCTAAGAAGATGAGATACGCTTTGTGAATACAGGAAAGGATAAAGGGGCTGGAGGGGGAAGGCTTGGGTGCTGCACAAACCATGAGACTCTGAATTCAGATCCCTGAGACACACATAGACCCTGGCCATGTTAGCACCGAGGAGGCAGAGACAGGAGGATTCCTAGGGCTCAGCAGCCACTCATCTACTCCCATTGATGAGCTACAGGTTCAGTGAGAGATCCTGACTCAAAATAAACAGTGGTAACTTATTATGGAATAAACTTGTCACTAATTGATATGTTTTAAATAAGATTTATTTTGTTAGAATCACGAGCAAAAGAAGGTTTTAGCAACACGCCTAGCTACAGCTGTACGGAGCCGCCGCGCGTCAGGGCCGGAAGTCTCGCCTCCCCTTCTGCCGCTGCGCGCTGGGCCGGAAGGACCACCTTTTTTTATGCTGCCGCGCGCTGGGCCGGAAGGACCGTATAGTTTGGGATTTTTGTTATATTTTTTTTATTTTGTCTAAATAGGAAGGTTTTAAACTAGGTATAAAGTTATATATTACAGGGATTATCATAAGACAGTGTGTGGGAAAGAGGAAGGAACTAACATAAGTGAGGTCAAACTATCGCTAGCAAACAACTATAAAGTGTAATTTAATATCTAAAATGTTGATATAAAAAAATGTATAGGGATTGTTTTAAGGTGTTTATCTTAAATAATAGAGTTTTAAGACTTGAGTGTCTTTGTTGGAATGTGAAGTAGTAACAACTTTAACTATTTAATTTTTAACACCGTCAAGACCTGAGAAGGAAAATATATATCTAAAGTTGGAAGCATGAAGTAACTTCTAGAATATAGGAGAAGACAACAACAGTTAACTACCTGGACAGTCATCTATCACTTTTTTGTGTAACAGGAGTATCTATCTTTGTGGCTATTGGCCTATGATATCTGACAAGTTTTTATAGAAGCAGAGTATTTTTGGTAGGACTGTCTTATCTTGGCTAGGCAGGCTTTGGCAGTTCTTATCTCTCATCTTGCAGGTCTATTTTGGACAGTGAGCACGCTGACAGCAGAGGGCGCAAGTGTAGTCTTTTGCCCCTTAGGCCATTATTTGCCAAACTAAACAATCTCTTTTTAAGATGTCTGTGATGTTCAACACTACCTTGAGAAAGGAATGGTGATATCAGGAGTTGTCATGTCTCTCAAGGCCAAATTTGAAATAACGAAATCTTGAATGCCATATTCTCTTGGTCTATGAAGTGGTTGAAGACACTTATCTATTTGGTATATTTTGACATGTTTCTGAAAAGCCTGAGTATCTTGACTGTTAGGTGATAAATCTGAGTAACTATAATTTGCAATCTCAATCAACCAAGAAAGTGAGGCTAACATTGTAAAAATAGGCATTCTAAAATGATTGTATAGCTCTTCTAAATAATTTTAAGTATAACAATCTTAGAAAAATTGACTAAAATACACGTTTTTTATCAAGTGGCAACAATATCTTAACTATATATCATTATATATAAAAATATATCTAAACAGATTTATATAAAACAACTTGTGTGTATGGTACAACAAATGTTATGACTATCATAAATAATTAGAGGTAGAAATTGTATTATGGAAATGACAATACACTTAATACACATCAATGTGCAAAATATTTTAGACAGAGGTAGACACGTGTAAAATAGGGCAATTATACATTCAACTTTGCATCAATATATATTATCTTAATCAGACATACAAATTAATTTTTTATTTATGTAAATATACAAACATTTGTACTATGTTCAACTTTGTATCAATATACATATTATCTAAATCAAACATATAGATTGATTTCCCATTTGTATCAATATACAAACATTTGTACCATGTCAATTCATTTTTCATTCATCCTTTGGTTAATAGTTGTTTGCAAGTATAGTGATCTCCTATCTGTTCCCTTTTCCATCTCTCTCTCTCACTCCTTTCTTTTCTCTTTTTTTTATTATTTTTAGAAGAAAGAAAAAAAATTTTGCCTTATTCAGATGTAATGAGGACTTATGGTCAGTAGGTGTCGTAGTGCAGCAGCAATGGTTTTTGAACTGGGGTGGTGAGTAAGCCCAGAGGTTCTCTGCCAAATGTCTCCACAAATCCTACCAGGCGTGCGCCCTCAGAATTGGGTCTCAGTAGCTCTCCCGCACACAGATTCCCTCCTGGCTGCTGTGCCGAACACTGTGCACACAAATGGGATCCGAAGCATGCAGCGGGCGCAGAATCCGGCAGGCGTGGAATTCAGGGGGTTCGGGGAATTTGCCCCACGTTGGGCGCCAAAAATCACGGAATAAACCTGCTACTAATTGATATGTTTTAAATAAGGTTTATTTTGTTAGAATCACGAGCAAAAGAAGGTTTTAGCAACACGCCTAGCCACAGCCGTACGGAGCCGCCGCGCGCCAGGGCCGGAAGTCCCGCCTCCCCTTCCGCCGCCGCGTGCTGGGCCGGAAGGACTGTACAGTCCGGGATTCTCACTACAGTAACTGAAGAAATATCTGACATCAACTTCAGGCCTCCACATGCATGTGTGCAAATGGACATGTGTACCAACACACAAGGGGGGGGCACGGGGGAGGTGTAAAAACAGCAGTTAAATCCTCAATAGCCAGCAGAAGAGTAATTAAAGAGCAGCTTCCTAGACAGGAGGAGATGAGCAGAGGCTGAGAGCACCTCCTGCAGGAACTGAGGACAGAGGACTTCCTGACAGGGATGTGATGCTTGCACAACAGCCACTTATGCATCTCCTTTGTGGTTTTTTATTTTTTTAAATTCCTTGACAGTTTTACACATCTCTATAAGCGAATCTCAATCCTGTTCTTCTCTCACATCCCCCCCTCTTACCAAGTCTGCCTCCTACTTTCAAGTCTTCTTGTGTGTGGCTGGCCAGTGAGTTTCTTACCTGGGTATGGGTTATTGGGTTATTCAATGACCAAAGACAACACATCATTGTCTACAACACTGCAGAAAAACCCCCTCCCCTCTCCAACAGCAATAACTGCTAAGAGTCCCTGAGGGAGGGTTAGGACTCCTGAGTTCTTCCCCTACTTGTGATAAAATGTTGAAAGGCGCTCATTTCTAAACCTTTTTATCTCATTGAGTTGCATTCATTTGTACATGAGAAACTCATAATCCCCCCAAAGTCAGGTCTGTGCATAAAAGAAAGTTAAACTAGTGGCAAGTGCCACTCCCCACTTCTTCTTACCCTCTACCTGCCTCATCATTTCCTCTTCCCCTCTGACCCACCCCATCTCTGACATCAGCGATAGGCAATCTCTGTCATTGGAAGCCTGGGCTTTTTTTTTATTTTGTTTTTGCTGCAGTAGATAGGTAAATGGAAATCTTACTTTCATTTTTGCATTTTTAACTGTACCTGCAAATTTCCTCCTTCATGGGTAGTTTTCTTCTGCTCCTCAAATATTCCCCAGGACTTCACTGTACAAGTGCAGTGTGCAACCACTCCCCACTATCTGGGCATTTCATTTGGTTCCACTGTTTTGCAGTTGTAAATGATGTGTCAATCAACACTGTTGGGAGCTGCCACACCTTAAAGATGGTGCTGGCTCCTGCCCCCACCCTCCTGATGGTGAATGCTTCTAGTAATAATTAACTATCTGCTGAATTGACTAGCTTGCTTCCGTGTGCGTGGCCCTATGGTGGAAGCCCACATGGCGTTAGCTGAGTGAAGGACCTTGAGCTTAAAACTGGCTGCACGGGTTGGGAACTGGGGCTACTGCTGCAAGAAAACGCTGTATTAATAAAGGACCTGGTCAATTACCATGGAAGAATCCTGGTGCTGTGTCTTTTCCTGCTGGTCTGGATTTGGCGCAGCACAGCTGGTGGCCCGGATGGGGAAAAAACTCCCCCACGGAGGATTCAGAACTGTGGTAAGCAGGGGAGCTGAGCCGGAAAAGTCTCACGGGGCACATAGTGAGACCTGTGTGAAGCAGGAACTCTGCTTGTAGATAAAGGTGGAGAATCGGGGTGGCCACGGACGCTTGGCTCTGACCTGATCGGGAATTCTGGGGCTGTCTGAACTAGGATTGGGAACATATTCAGGGGACACCGGAAACTAGGGGATCCGGAAATGGGAGTTAATCAGTCACATCCAATCATGATAGCTTTAAAAGGAGCTGCTAAAGACCAACGGGGTAAAAATGAAAGCACAGAATTTGCAGGCATTCTTTGACACTGTGGACCATTGCGCGCCATGGTTTTTAGTGAGTGGCTCTCTTACAGGAAGCTCCTGGTAGAAACTGGGCAGAGACCTTGCTCGTGCCCAGAAAGAGGACAACCTCCCCCCCTGGAGTTATGCCTATTTGGTCGATGGTCAGGGAATGCCTAGACAATCATGTAGGAGCAGCCGAGTTAGAGCGGGGAGGGGGGCTGAGGAATTAGAAAAGTTAAGAGAGGAATGGTCAGACAGGGAATCTCAAAGCCAGGAGCAAGGGGAGTGCGGAGGAACTGTGTCTAATGTCATCCGGTGATGAGAGACACAAAAGCAATTCGGAGTCGGAACAGGAACAGGAAGTCAGGCCTGCCCGGCATGCTAAGCTGAAAAGGCACAAAGAAAGAGCAAGAGACACACCTAGTGGAGAGGCGATACCATCAGCACCTTCCGAACCACCGCCTTACCCGCTGCCATCCTGTGGAGTGTGCACACCAGATTATAGTGGCGTTTGGCATGAGGTGCAGAGAGAGTTGCAGCCGCGCTTGACACTGGATTTCCCAGTGTATGAGGACAATCAGCAGAATAGATATCATCAGATGCTAGACTTTAAAACAGTTAAATCTTTGGCTGAATCAGTGAGAACTTATGGGGTGACTGCATCATTCACACTGGCACAAGTTGAGGCATTGACAGCCTCGCCATGGCCCCTGGTGATTGGGCGAGCCTAGCTAAAGCTTGCCTGAATCCAGGACAGTACCTCGGCTGGAGGTCATTTATGACAGAATTTGCAGGACAGGAAGCAGCAGCAAACAGACAGGCTGGTAATGCAGCCTGGGATCAGGACATGCTGTTAGGAACAGGGAGGTTTTCTGATGTTCGCAATCAGACAGGCTACCCACTTCAGGTTTATGAGCAGGTTAACAAGATTGCTCTCAGAGCATGGAAATCACTCGCTAATAGAGGGGAAGTGAGTGGAAACCTCACTAAAATTATTCAGGGAGCCACAGAGCCTTTTTCAGGCTTTGTAGCCAGAATGATGGAAGCAGCAGGGAGGATGTTTGGAGATGCAGAAACTGCACTGCCCCTAGTTAAACAGCTTATCTATGAACAGTGCACTAAAGAATGTCGCGCTGCCATAACTCCTTATAGACACAGGCTCATAGAGGTATGGATGAAGTGCTGCCAAGAGCTAGGGGGACCCCTGTCTAATGCGGGGCTTGCTGCAGCGGTGATGCAGCTCTCTAGAGCTAAGAGAGGAGGAGACAAAGCCTTAGGGGCATGCTTCTCCTGTGGTAAGTTGGTCACATGAAACTGGACTGCCCCCTGAGAACAGGGCAGGGCACCTCTGCTGCTATTAATTCTAACCAAAGCCGACCCATGCCAGGGCTATGTCCTAGATGCAAGAAAGGGCGCCACTGGGCTAATGAGTGCAGGTCAGTGAAGGATGCCAATGGTCAACCATTACCTCAGTCACATCCTAGCCAGCCAAAAAACAGGAAATGGGGCCCCCACACCCAGGGCCCTCAAATATATGGGGCAATCGAGCAGAACAGTTGCCAGATACCTGCCAACAAGAGGCCATTGTTCGATCCACCACACGGCCAAGGAGAGCCACTACAGGTGCAGCAAGATTGGACCTCTGCACCACCACCCGACTCGTATTAACCCCTCAGATGGGGTGCAACTTATTGAGTCAGATTTTAGAGGGCCCCTACCACCTGATACTGTAGGACTTCTGTTAGGCAGATCTTCCTCTACTTTGAAAGGCTTGAAAGTGCATCCAGGTGTCATGGACCCAGACTACACAGGAACTATTAAAATTATGGTAGAATCCCCAAAAGAAATTTTTTCAATATCACCAGGAGACAGAATAGCGCAGCTGTTAGTATTGCCCAGTCTACATGGCAAGTTTCAGGCTAGCAATAAAAAAAGAGGAGATCAGGGGTTTGGCTTTACGGGAATTGATATTGCCTGCTTGAGCCTGGACCTAGATGACAGACCCATAATGACCTTGACAGTGGATGGAAAAAGGATTACTGGGCTACTAGACACCAGTGCTGACAAAAGTATTATCACAAAAAAGGACTGGCCATCAGGGTGGCCAGTTCAAATCTCCAGTCAGACTTTGCAAGGGTTAGGGTACGCACAAGCTCCTGCTGTAAGTGCTAGAGAGCTACAATGGGTTAGTGAAGAAGGGCAGAGAGGAAAGATACAATCCTACACCTTAGAGCTTCCTATTACCCTGTGGGGAAGAGACATTTTAAAAGATCTAAAATTCAAACTTACAAATGAATACTTGCCTGAGGCTCAGACAATAATGAGAAACATGGGATATGTCCCCGGAAGAGGAATAGGCAAATGCCTTCAAGGCATCACAGATCCCATAGAGGCCCACCCTAAGCATGACCGTAATGGGCTGGGTTTTTCCTAAGGGCCACTGGGGATAGTATTCCCATAACTTGGAAGACTGAGGAGCCAGTATGGATTTCTCAGTGGCCGTTAACTCAAGAAAAATTGCAGGCAGCCTCAGAGCTTATTCCAGAGCAGTTAGCACAAGGGCATATTAAACCATCCACCTCGCCTTGGAACACACCAATCTTTGTTATAAAAAAGAAATCAGGTAAATGGAGATTACTGCACGATTTGAGAGCCATCAATGCCCAAATGCAACTCATGAGACCAGTCCAGCGTGGACTGCCATTGCTTACTACTCTACCTTCACATTGGCCCATTATTGTGTTAGATATTAAAGACTGCTTTTTCTCCATACCACTTTGCCCTCAGGATACAGAGAGATTTGCCTTCACGGTACCATCCTGCAATCATGAGCAGCCTGATCAGCAGTTTGAATGGGTAGTGCTGCCCCAAGGAATGGCTAATAGCCTGACAATGTGTCAAATGTTTGTTGGGAAAGCATTAGAAAAGGTTAGGAGAGAATTCCCTTTAGTAAGATGCCTCCATTATATGGATGATGTGCTAATTACAGCCAGGACTGAACAACTAGTGCAGGAAGCTTATGTTAGGATTCAGAAAACCTTGCAAGCTCATGGTCTATGCATTGCTCCAGAGAAAGTGCAACAGCATCAGATAGTGAATTATTTAGGAGCAAAAATTACTCCAACAGTCGTTGAGCCACAAAAAATAGAGATTAGGAAGGATGGCTTAAAGACTCTTAATGATTTTCAAAGATTGCTAGGAGATATTAATTGGATACGAGGTTATTTGAAATTGCCAAATTATGAACTTAAACCATTATATCACCTGTTGAAGTGGGATCCAGCGCTCGATTCACCTCGACAATTGAATCCAGAGGCCCATAAGGCGTTGCAAATAGTGGACCGTCGTCTCTCTGAAGCAAAGTTAGTAAGAATAACAGAAGACCCATTTCAATTATGTATATTGGATACTTACAGACAGCCTACTGGAGTATTGTGGCAGGACGGACCACTGCTCTGGATTCACCCTAGGGTTTCACCTAGTAAGAGTATAGAGCAGTACCCCACAGCAGTTGCACTACTTGCAGAATTGGGATTGCAACAGACTTTGCAATATTTTGGCCGCTATCCAACAACAATAGTAGTGCCTTTTACCGCAGAGCAAGTATCAGTGTTGTGTGCAGCCATAGATGAATGAGCAATTTTGAGATGCACCTTCCCAGGTAACCCAGAGCATCTGGTAAGAAGAGTGCAGGTCCAAGAGGAACAAGATGTTGCCGGCGATGCAGTACATGATAAAGATGATGCTGATTCTTCAGACTCTACACCGAGGAATGGCAGACCTAAGATGGAGAATCCTGTCGGTATTTCCGAGACTGATGCCAGTCCGCCATGACGCAAGAGTGTTCCCCTGATTGTTTAGTGCCAACAGAAGCTTTGGAATTCCCTATTTACCCTTGAATAGTGAGATGGCCTCGATAGCTGAAAATAGATCTTTATTTAGAAGGAAGTTTGTGTTTTCAGATAGTGAAGAATAGGTCAAATCTTTCCCCATGCATCTTGCTGTATAATCAAACTGCAGGATGGTTTGACTTGCCTAAAAATTCTGGTGGACCTTGTCGCACTGTTAAGGCCACCTGGCTTTCCGGGTGGTGGCCGGCTAAAGGGATGGGACAGATACCTCCCCCCCAACCAGAATGGGCTCCTTATTGCCAGGGAATAAATTGGGGAGGATTCTGGCCATGGACTGGATGTCAGTTCCATGCTGTGGTTTGGGCTGACAGAGCAGGATATTTTTCATTTTCTCCAGGAATCTCCACGGCGTTTAATGCAACTAATGTAGGTCAGAATTATACTAATCAAAATCCCTTTCAAGCTCATGTTTCTAATCCCTTTGATAACTGGCTACTGTGTGGACTTAATGGTAGCTGTTTGAATGCAGAACCCCTGGCCATGATCGCTGGAGGAGCTCACGGGGTTAGTAAGTATACATGGAGTACCTCCCAGTCTTGGGGTAGCTGGGATGCAAAAGGTCCTATCCTGGGTTCCAAAGTGCCCTGTAAGGGTCAGGGGGCCAAATCGTTGAGAAATTTTAGTATTGAGTCCACCCCGGTGTATGTTTTCCCTCCTTTTATATTTGTGGTGAGTAAATTGGAACCCAAGCAATATTCTAATAATACTTGTGCTTATACCCGATGTTGGGATGCTACCAAATTTACATATGCCATAATCACCCGCTTGCCCCATTGGGTACCTGTGCCTGTTGATGCACCAAATGCTATGACTCATTTTAGACCTAAGAGAGATTTTGGGATTACTGCGGCTGTTGTGACAGCCATTTCCCTGATGGCGGTGGGGGCTGTCGCTGCTGCTGTAGCAATGAGCCATACTGTGCAAACTGCCCAAGCGCTTAATGAGCTTTCAAGCAATGCTGCTCAAGCATTGGACGTACAGCAAGGCATTAATGCTCAAATAAAAGGAGGCCTCATGGTAGTGAACCAGAGGATTGATTTGGTCCAAGAACAGATTGATGTTCTTTGGCAACTTGTACAGCTTGGGTGTGAATGGAAATTTTCAGGACTATGTGTGACTAGTATCCAGTATGAGGACTTCACCCATGCAGCAGATTTGTCTAAATAACTATCCAGTTATCTTACAGGTAATTGGACCGGAGAGTTCGAGATGCTGATGGAGGACCTAAGAATGGCCATTGTGGCAATGAACTCCAAGAGGATGGATGCCGGACTAGCTGAAGGGCTGACTTCGTGGTTCACTGCCACCATGAATCATCTAAAAGAGTGGGCAGGAATAGGTGCAGCTGGTGGACTCATGGTTCTAACACTCCTGCTATGCCTGTGGTGCATTTGCCGTCTTAGGTTTCTACAAAGACGGAACACGGCGATGTTGATTCAAGCTTTCTCAGCCTTAGAAGCTGGTCAATCTCCTCAAGTGTGGCTTGCCACTTTGAGAACTAAATGATTAGCTCCCTGCAGCAGAGACACAGGTTGCGACACTAAGTCGTGCAGTCAAACTACCTAGCCATGTTTTTAGGAGTTTGAGAGGAGCACGTCCATTTGCATGTGGGTATTGCCCTAAACCTCCCACCTCTGCGAAAAGTAGGGTATGGACGGGTCCTGGGATATCTAGGGGGACGCCTCAATAATACTCTTAGGATTATGTTCCAATTTCACAGCAGAGAATGGACCACTGCCCTACCTGTGTCTTATTAAAACAAAAAGGGGGAGCTGTTGGGAGCTGCTGCACCTTAAAGATGGCGCTGGCTCCTGCCCCCACTCTCCTGATGGTGAATGCTTCTAGTAATAATTAACTATCTGCTGAATTGACTAGCTTGCTTCCGTGTGCGTGGCCCTATGGTGGAAGCCCACGCGGCGTTAGCTGAGTGAAGGACCTTGAGCTTAAAACTGGCTGCACGGACTGGGAACTGGGGCTACTGCTGCAAGAAAACGCTGTATTAATAAAGGACCTGGTCAATTACCACGGAAGAATCCTGGTGCTGTGTCTTTTCCTGCTGGTCGGGATTTGGCGTGACACACAACACATTTCCTTTAGTGCCATGGTTTGGCTTAGACCACTACACTAGTCTGGAATTCTGACTATAAGCCCATATTTCCCTCAGTATCCAGACAAGATCAGCATCCCACAGTGTTTCCATAGAGGCTGAATCTTCTAGCCATGCTCTTATCTAAAAAAGAAGGCCATCACATGAGGTCAGAACATCCTCCTTCCCAGCTCCACTCCTAACTCCTCAATATTTTTGCCCATTTGTAGGATGAGTTTTCTGGATAGTGTTTTTGGGAATTATGACAGCAAGCGTCACTTGAGACTGTGCCCCCATCCCTTTAGCATGGCCTCATGCCAGCTGAGCTCCTTTCAGAAGGCATCCCTAGTCTAAAGAGCATTTGTGAGTCAGGTATTAGACAGACAGGGCCATGGTAAATAGTGAGCATTTATTTCCTATTGCAATGTTTGCTGTGTTTGATTTTGAGAAGTTGCAACAATGGCCCTTGCTTTGGACATGTCTGACTTGGCATCTTGAGCAAGGAATATGGGGCATCTGTTGACACAGTCACAGACATCATGAACTACACAGGGATCAGGAGCATATTGAGATTGTAACTGTGAGTCTATATACACTGATCTGCTTTTTTTAATTTTGTTTTTACTTATTTACATGGATGTGAGCATTGTCTACATACCTATATGATGTGCATATACATGCAGGTATCTGTGGAGGCCAGAATATAGAGACAAATCTCCCTTGGAGCTGGAATTACAAGCAGCTGTGAGCTACTGATACAGGCACTAGACATTGTCTTCACAGGGCATTCCAGGCAAGCTTCCTAGTGACTTTGTGAAATATCTAGATCCTTTACATGTTACCTGGCCCAGAAGTGCTTTCTTTGTGAATATTGTTCTTCTATCTAGATGACTGGTGGTATTAAGAGCTCCAAGGAATCATCCCACAAAAAACAAGATGGAAGTTATTAATGAATTAATTGTTTTACATTTATTGACAATTTTACTTCCTGTTTCTCACTTCCTCTCTAAAGAACCCCATACATTCAGATGTGTCCACCAAAGACACTAGAGATTCAGTTACAAAGCTCAAAGTATCATGGCTCTGGTCTTCTCTTTACAGATGGCATTGCTGAGATTCAGAGAATCCTTGAACTCTGTGAGTTGAAGACCAAGCATGTCTGTTCAGTCAGGAGGGGAACTTTTCTTCTTTTTTTTTTTAGGTTACAACTTTTTTATTTACATATTTGTTATTTGGTGATCTTACATCATGTACCTCATCAAACTCAGTTATCAGCCCTCTCAGATTCATACCCATGCTTATGATTTCCCCATTTGCAAAAAAACATCCATTCATGCTGCTCTTTTACTTACTGGAGCATAATTTAACTCACCGTGGCCAGACCCATAAAGAAAACGAGTCCTTCCTCAACCACACCCCTGTCAGAGGCCATCAATACAGAAGAGAAGCACTGTGCTATTAGCTATGTTCTAGCCTTAAACTCTTGGTTTGTTGGGTTGGTTTTTTTTTTTTTTAAAGTCCACTAATGAGTGAGTACATCCCCTGATTCTCTTTCTGGGATTGTGATGCCTCCCTTGCTCAGGAAGATATTCTCCAAATCCATCCATTTGCCTACAAATTTTAGGATAGCCTTTTTCTTACTGCTGAGTAGTACTCCATTGTGTAGATGTACCACAGTTTGTTAGTTCATTCTTCAGTTGAGGGGCATCTAGGTTGTTTCCAGGTTCTTGCTATTACAAATAATGCTGCTATGAACATAGTTTAGCTAATGCCTTTGGAGTGTGAATGTGTGTCTTTAGGGTATACACCCAGAAGTGGTATTGCTGGATCCCTTGGGGAGATTGATTCCCAGTTTTCTGAGAAACAACCATACTGCATTCCAGAATGGCTGAACAAGCTGACACTCTCACCAACAATGGAGGAGTGTTCCCCCCTGGAGGAGAACTTAAGGCCAGAAGATAATCTGAAATCCAATAGACTAACAAACATGATGTCTTAGTCAGGATTACTATTGCTGAGATGAAACACCATGACCAAAAGCAAATTGGGAGGCTCACACTTCCACATCACAGTCCATTGCTGAAGGAAGTCAGGACA
This sequence comes from Sigmodon hispidus, assembly GCA_004025045.1. Lineage (NCBI taxonomy): Eukaryota > Metazoa > Chordata > Mammalia > Rodentia > Cricetidae > Sigmodon > Sigmodon hispidus. The sequence continues at coordinate 47,351 of PVIH01009527.1, forward strand.
GGAACTCAAACAGCACAGGAATCTGGAGGCAGGAGCTGATGCAGTCAATGGAGAAGTACTGCTTACTGGCTCACTTCCCCTGGCTTGCTTGGCCTAGTTCCCCTTTATTTTTATTCATTTTATATACTAACCAGAGATCCCCTCTCATTCTTCCTCCTGCTCCCCCCAGAACTCCCTATACACATGTCCCATCCCCTCCTCTGAAAAGGAAATCAGCAAAGCATGGTATATGCAGTTGAGGCAGGATTAAGCTCTTCCCCCATGCATCAAGGCTGTGAAAGGTGTCCCACCACAGGTAATGAGCTCCAAAAAGTCAGCTCATGCACCAGAGATAGATCCTGATCCCACCACCAGGGGCCCCTTAAACAGACCAAGCTATACAACTGTCTCCCATGTGCAGAGAGCCAAGTCCAGTCCCATGCAGGCTCAACAGCTGTCCATCTAAAGTTCATGATTTCCTACGAGCTTGGTTCTGTTGTCTGTAGATTTCCCCATCATGATCTTGACCCCACCCCCACCCCTTGCTCAAATAATCCATCTTTCCTCTCTTCAACTGGATTCTCAGAGCTTGGCCTGGTGCTTGGCTGTGGAAATCTGTGTCTGTTTCCATCAGTTACTGGATGAAGGCTCTATGATGACATTTAGGGTATTCATCACTCTGGTTACTCGGGTAGGCCAATTCAGGCCCCCTCTCCACTATTGCTAATAGCCTAAGCTGGGGTCATCCTTGTGGATTCCTGGGAAGTACCCTAGTACCATATTTCTCCCTAGCTCCATAATGTCTATCTCTATCATGATACCTCTTTCATTGTTCTACACCATCCCTGTTCCAGCTTGACCATTCCATTTCCTCATGCCCGATCACCTCCTCTCTACTGTCCCTCCTCGCCCTCAGTTTACTCAGGAGATCTTGTCTATTCCTCCTTCCCAGGGGGACCCATGCATTCCTCTTAAGATCCTCCTCGTTACCTAGCTTCTCTGGAGCTGTGAATTATAGTCTGGTTATCCTTTACTTTACATCTAGTATCCTTCTGAGTGAGTATATATCATGTTTGTTTTTCTGAGTCTGGGTTACCTCACTCAGGAAGATATATTCTAGTTCTATCCATTTGCCTGTGGATAGCATGATGTCATTATTTTGTACTCTTGAGTAACACTCCATTGTGTAAATGTATCACATTTTCTTTATCCATGCTTCAGTTGAGGGTCATCTAGGTTGGCTCCAGGTTCTAGCTAGTACAAATAATGCTGCTATGAACATAGTTGAGTAAGTATCCTTATGGTATAACTGAGACTCCCTTGAGTATACGTCCAAGAGTAGTTTTCACTGGGACTTGAGGTAGATTGATTCCCAGTTTCTGAGAAGTACCATACTGATTTTCAAATTGGCTATCCACTTTGATCTTAGCCATTCTCAAGTGTAAGATGGTATCTCAGAGTTGTTTTTATTTCCATTTCCCTGGTGACTAAGGATGCTGAGCAATTCCTTAAATATCTTTCAGCCATTTGAGATTCTTTTGTTGAGAATTATCTGTTTAGATCTATAGTCCATTTCTTTTTTGTCTTTTTTATTATTATGAATAAAGTCACATTTTCTATCTGTGTATGTCCTTGTTCAAGGTCCCTTCTCCCTTCCACCCCCTCCAGTCACACTCTCTTCTCCACATCTCCCCATTCCTCCCCAGCAAGGGCAGGAGGTCCCAAGGTCCCAAGGTCCCAATGTCCCAATATCCCAATCTGGCTAGCTCAGCATCCACTCCTGGCAGATCCAGTTTCCTCCCTCCAACATCAAGACTGTATCAGGTGTTCCTCTAGAGGCAGTGGGATCCAAGGTGCCAGTCCAAGGTGTATCAGAACCCAAGGTGTTCAGTGAATATGGCTTGCAGCTTGGACATGCTTTGCTTTTTGCTTCTTTGTTTAGAGTCCACTAATGAGTGAGTACATCCCCTGCTTATCTTTCTGAGTTTGAGATACCTCACTCAGGAGGATATTCTCCAAATCCAGCCATTTGCTTTCAAATTTTAGAATATCATTTTTTTTCTTACTGCTGAGTAGTACTCCATTGTGTAGATGTGCCACAGTTTGTTAGTCCATTCTTCAGTTGAGGGGCATCTAGGTTGTTTCCAGGTTCTTGCTATTACAAATAATGCTCCTATTAACATAGTTGAGCTAATGCCTTTGGAGTGTGACTGTGCATCTTTAGGATATACACCCAGAAGTGGTATTGCTGGGTCCTTGGGGAGATTGATTCCCAGTTTTCTGAGAAATGGCCATAATGCATTCCATGTTGATTTTCTCAAAGAACCAACTCTTCGTTTCATTCTTTATATTGTTCTCTATGTTTATATTTTATTGGTTTCAGCCCTCTATTTGATTATTTCTTGGCATCTTTTCCTCCTGGGTGAGTTTTTGTCTTCTCGTTCTAGAGCTTTCAGGTGTGCTGTTAAATTGCTAGTATAAGATTTCTCCAACTTCTTTATATAAACATTTAGTGCTATGATATTTTCTCTTAATACTGCTTTCATAGTTTCCCATAACTTTAGGTATGTGGTTCATTTATTTCCATTGAGTTCTATAAAGGCTTTAATTTCTTTATTTCTTCCTTAACCCAGTGATGATTCAATTGAACATTATTCAGTTTCCATGGAATTGTAGGCTTTCTGTAATTTGTGTTGTTGAATTTTAACTTTATTCTATGGTGATCTGATAAAATACAGGTAGTTATTCCATTTTTTTGTATCTGTTGAGATTTGCTTTGTGACTCAGTGTGTGATCAATTTTAGAGAAAGTTCCATGGGGTGCTGAGAAGGAGGTATATTCCTTTGTGGTTGGGTGGAAAGTTCTATGTGTATGTATTAAGTCCATTTGAGTCATAACAATTGTTAGGTCCCTTATTTCTCTGTTAAGTTTCTGTCTGGTAGATCTGTCCAATGGTGAGAGTGGGGTGCTGAGATTCTCACTAATATGTGTGGAGTTTGATGTGATATTTAAGCTTTAGTAGTGTTTCTTTTACATATGTAGGTGACCTTGTATTTGGGGCATGAATGTTCAGAATTGAGACTTCATTTTAATGAACTTCTACTGTGATAAATATGAAATGTCCTTCTTTCTTTTGATTGATTTTAGTTTGAAGTCTATTTTGTTAGATATTAAAATAGATATACCAGCTTGCTTCTTTAGTTCATTTAATTGGAAGATCTTTTCCCAACCCTTTACCCTGAGATAATGTTTGTCTTTGAAGTTGAGGTGTCTTTGTTGTATGCAGCAGAAAGATGGATCTTGTTTTAGTATTGATTCTGTTAGCCTGTGTCTTTTTATAAGGGAATTGAGTCCATTGATATTAATGAATATTAATTACCAGTGCTTGTTATCCTGTTATTATTAATTTTTTTGGTGGCAGTGTCTGTGTGTTTTCTTTCTTTAGTATTTCCTGCTTTGGGATTATCTATTGCTTGTGTTTTCATGGCGGCATCTATCTTCCTCAAGTTGGAGGTTTCCTTCTAGTGCTTTCTGTAGGGCTGGATTTGTGTACAGATATTGTTCAAATCTGGTTTTGTCATGGAATATCTTGCTTTCTCCTGTGATAATTAAAAGTTTTGCTGGGTATAGTAGTCTAGGCTGGCATCCATGATCTCTTAGTGTTTACATAACTATTGTCCAGGACCTTCTGGCTTTCAGATTCTCCATTGAGAAGTTAAGTGTTAATCTGATGATTCTGCCTTTATAAGTTACTTGACCTTTTTTCTTTGCAGATCTTAATATGCTTTCTTTATTTTGTATGTTTAGTTGTTTGGTAATTATGTGATGAGGGACTTTTGGTGGTCTAGTCTATTTGGTGTTTCATAAGCTTTTTGTTTTCATAGACATTTTCTTCTTTAAGTTGGGAAAATTTTCTTCTATGATTTTGTTAAATATATTTTCTGTGCCTTTGAGCTGGTAATCTCCTTCTCTCCCTATCCCTCAGGTTTGGTTTTTTCATGGTGTCCCAGATTTCATGAATGTTTTATGCTATGACTTTTTTGACTTTAGTGTTTTTTTTTTAACTGATGAATATTTTCTCTATCGTATCTTCCATGTTAGAGATTTTCTCTTCCGTCTCTTGTATTCTGTTTATTATATTTGTATTTGTAGTTCTTGCTCAGTTATTCAGATTTTCCATTTCCAGCATTCCCTCAGTTTGTATCTTCTTTATTGCTTCTATTTCAATTTTCATGTCTTGAACTGTTTCCTTCAACTGTTTAATTGTTATTTCTTGGTTTCCTTTTCCTTAAGTGTGTTTATTGTTTACTTCCAATTTTTTGCTTCTTTTCCTCAATTTTTTTAATTTAGTTTATTTTTATTGAAACACCACCTGAATATGTACAAAGAAAAATTTGTTTTACATCAGTAAAATCAAATTCTTATAAATTATAGGCATAAACATTAATAAGGTTCAAGTAAAGTAAGTTTTTGTATGTAGTAAAATTCTTCTTTAAAAAATTTATTTACAGGGGGCTGGAGAGATGGCTCAGAGATTAAGAGTACTGACTGTACTTCCAGAGGTCCTGAGTTCAATTCTCATCAACCACATGGTGGCTCACAATCATCTACAATGAGATCTGGTACCCTCTTCTGTACACTGTATACATAATACATAGGTAGATAGATAGTTAGATAGATAGATAGATAGATATTTTTTAAAAATTATTTATAAAATAAAGTCCTTTCTTTCCATGTGTCCCCTTGCTCTCCCTCCCTTTCCCCTCACAATCCCTCCTGGTCAGCCTTCAATCTCCCTCATCCCCAATCCTCTCCCCAAAAAGGGCAAGAAATTCCAAGGTGGATCAGTTCAGCATCCACTCCAGGCAGGTCTGAGTTCCTTATCATAATGTCAACTGGGTTAGGTGTTCCTCTGGAGGGAATGGGCTCCATAGTGCCAGTCCATACACAAAAACACAGTCTGATCCCTCTCCTTGAGGCTCCACAAACTGCCCATGTCAGTGGACAGTTGCCTATCTTTGGAGGGTCTAGTTCCTTTTCTTGATGGTTCCCCAGTGAATGTTCTTAATTCTGTAAGTTCCCCAGAACTCCAGCCAGCCATCACTGTGGACATTTTCCTCATAAGCCTTCTCTCCTTGCTCATATAGACTCTTCTCCCCTGCTCTCAGCTGGAATAGGAGCTCAACCCAGTGCTCAGCCATGTATCTCTGCCTCTACCTCTATTCATTGTTGGATGTAAGTTCTGTGATGGCAGTTAGGGTGGCTATTCATTTGATTATGTGGGAAGTCCTGTCTAGGCAACACCTTCACTATTGGTTGGAGACCTAGGCAGGGACATCCTGTGAGTTCTTATAGGTTACCCTAGCACCTGGTCTTCTTCCAACCCCACATTGGCTTCCTCTATTAAGATCTCCATCTCTTTTTCTTTTCTCCCTCCTTGTTGCTCCTCTCATTCAATCATCTCCTTCTCTCATGATTTGTTCCCACATCTTCTCGGTTGTGGACCCTCATGCTCCCAATTGGTTAAGGAGATCTTCTCTATTTTCTCTTCCTAGGGGAATCCCTAGATATCTATCTTAAGTTCCCTCTGATCCCAAGCTTTTCAGGGGTTGTGGTTTGCAGCTTGGATGTTCTTTGCCTTTTGTCTAAAGTCCACTAATGAGTGAGTACATCCTGTGCTTATCTTTCTGAGCTTGTGATACCTCGCTCAGGAGTATATTCTCCAAATCCATCCATTTGCCTGCAAACTTTAGAATGTCATTGTTTTTACTGTTGTGTAGATGTACCACAGTTTGTTAATCCATTCTACAGTTGAGGAACATCTAGGTTGTTTCCAGGTTCTTGCTATTACAAACAATGCTGATGTGAACATAGTTGAGCTAATGCCTTTGGAATGTGAATGTGCGACCTTTGGATATATGCCCAATAGTGGTATTGCTCTAGTTTCTTGAGTTCTCTATATAATTTATATCTAGAGAACTCTCTATATAAATATATATTTATTTCTTGTATGTAGTACAAGTGTGTATATATATATATATATATATATATATATATATATTTCTTGCCCTTTTTGGGGAGGGGATTGGGGATGAGGGAGATTGAAGGCTGACCAGGAGGGATTGTGAGGGGAAAGGGAGGGAGAGCAAGGGGACACATGGAAAGAAAGGACTTTATTTTATAAATAATTTTTTTAAAAATCTATCTATCTATCTATCTATCTATCTATCTATCTATCTATCTATCTATCAGTTATATATATCACCAACCCTCTGTCAGTTGTAGGGTTGGTGAAGATCTTTTTCCATTCTGTGGGCTGTCATTCTGTCTTATTGACAGTGTCCTTGGCCTTACAGAAGCTTCTCAGTTTCAAGAGGTCCCACTTACTAATTGTTGTTCTTAGGGTCTGTGCTACTGCTGTTATATTTAGGAAGTGATCAACTGTGCCAATGCATTGGAGGGAATTTCCCACTTTCTTTTCTATTAAGTTCAGTGTAGCTGAGTTTATGTTGACGTCCTTGATCCACTTGGATTTGAGTTTTGTGCAAGGTGACTGGTTAGGATCTATTTGCATTCTTCTACATACTACCTTCCAGTTATGCCAACGCCATTTGTTAAAGATACTACCTTTTTTTCTATTGGATATTTTTGGCCTCTTTGTCAAAAATCAGGTGTTCATAGGTGTGTGACTAAATGTCGGGGTCTTCAATTCGATTCCATTGATCTACCAGGCTGTTTTTATTATTGTAGCTCTACAGTATAGCTTAAAGTCGGGGATGGTGATGCCTCCTGAAGTTCTTTTATTGAGTAGAATTGTTTTGGCGATCCTGGGTTTCCTGTTATTCCATATGAAGTAGAGTATTGTTCTTTCAAGGTCTGTAAAAAAAAAAATTGTGTTGGGATTTTGATGGGAAGTGCATTGAATCTGTAGATTGTTTTTTGTAAAATTGCCATTTTTGCTATGTTGATTCTACCTATCCAAGACCATGGGAGGTCTTTCCATTTTCTGATATCTTCTTTAATTTCTTTCTTCAGTGACTTAAAGTTTTTGTCAAAGAGACCTGCTACTTCTTTGGTTAGAGTTACACCAAGTTATTTAATGCTATTTGCAGCTATTATAAAGGGTGATGTCTCCCTTATTTCTTTTTCAGCCCTTTTATCTTTAGTGAATAGGAGGGCTATTGATTTCTCTGAGTTAATCTTGTTTGACCCAGCTAATCTTCTGGTTATGCACCTGAAAGACTATAAGTCAACCTTCTACATAAGAACATGCACATTCACATTTAATACTGCACTTAGCATTATACAATAGCTGATAAGTGGAAATGACCTAGATGTCCACCAACAGAAGAGAAAGAACATATGCACAAGGGAAGTTTCTTAGACATTTTCAGAAAAATGGGTAGAACTGAAGATAATTATTTTAAGCAAAGTAAGCCAGACTCAGAAAACCACTTCATGATTTCTGCCACATGTAGAATCTAGATTTTTTACTATACACTGCATAAAGCATGAACATAGAAAGGAACAATGGGCGGAGGAGAAATCTTATGGAAGGGAAGAGAGAAGAGGAGAAGAAGAGCCAATGGAATTCACGTGATCTAGGAGGAAAGGAGGACTATTCAAACAGAGGAAGGGATTGGCAAAGGAAAGGTTAAAGGAGAACCCTGGAGGGGAGGGATGGAGAAGAACAAAATGCCCCCAACAAACCCCATCACTGTGCACACTAACCTTTAAACATAACATTAGGGCTGGTAAGATGGCTCAGCAGGTCAAGGCACATGCCGCATAAACCTGATGCCCTGAGTTCAATACACAGAACCCAGGTAAACACGGAGGAAGAGAAATGGCTGCACAAACTTGACCTTGGACCTCTACTGACCTTCTTTTGCTGTGAGACTATGCTATTGTACTATGTAAATATTTGCCCCTACTATTGGTTTAATAAAACACTGATTCACCAGAAGACAGACAGGAAATCTATGTGGGGCTACTAGACTAAGAAAACTCGGGGAAGAGCAGAGCAGAGATGCCAGGCAGACATAGAGAAAAGAAGACCAGAATGCTGCTCTGTGAAAAGGTACCAAGCTACATGGCTAAACAAGATAAGAATCATGGGTTAGTTTAAGAGTTAGCAAGTAACATACTTGAGACATATGCCAAACAGCATGTAAATAGTGTGAGCATCTGAGTTATTTGGGGCAAAGAAGCTGTGGGACTACTGGTCTGGATCTCAGGACTAGATCAGGCCAGAAACTCTTCCACATTCTTTCTCTAGGGAAGAAGTGAGAGTGAGCAGATTCTGGAGAGTAAGGTAGCCCAACAATCACCTCAGAGTCTCTGATTCCCCCCATCTTGATGCTCCTCAATTTCTCAGGATCCTGTCGCCAGTTCTTACTTTTAGGATTTAGAACATTGGCCTCTGCTACTACATCACAGTCAATAAAAGAGAAAGGGGTACGACTCTTAGTTTTTAGATCATGTCTAGCTGAAAGGGAAGTTTTTAAAATTTTATTTATTTGTTTGTTTATTTATTTACTTATTTATTTAACATTCCAGTCACAGTTTCCCCTCGTTCCTCTCCTCCACTCCCCTCAGTCCCTCTCCATTTCTGTTTAGGAAATGGCAAGTCTCCCATTAGTATGAGTAAAACATGGCCTATCAAGGTGCAAAGCACCTCTCCATTTATTAAGATTAAGGACTTCCTCCTATATTAAGGCTGGGCAAGGCAACCCAGTATACTCTGTTCTCACTGTCAGGAGTCCCACAAGAAGACCAAGCTGCACAACTGTAACATGTACAGAGTGCCTAGGTCAGTCCCCTGCAGGCTCCCTGGTTGGCAATTCAGTCTTTGTGAGCCCCTGTGAGCCCAGGTTCACTGATCCTGTGAGTCTTCTTATAGTGTCTTTGATCCCTCTGTCTTCTCAATCCTTTCTTCCCCTCTTCTGCTGGATTTCCTGAACTCTGCTAATGGTTGGTTGTGGGTCTCTGCATCTGTTTCCATCAGTTGCTGGATGAAGCCTTTCTGATCACAACTGAGCCAGGCATCAAACTGGTCACAGGAGATGGCCAGTTCAGGCTATGTACTCACTATTCCTAGGAGTCTTAGCTGAGGTCATCCTTGTAGATTCCTGGGAGATCGCATTGTACTAGTTTTTCACCTGACCCCAAAATGTCTCCCTTTCCAGTGGTCTCCTTTATTTCTCTCCTCTGCCTTCCCTCCATCCCCACAACCTCATCACTCATGTTTCTATCCCTATCTGCCTTCTGTCCACTCAGAAAATCTCCTCTATTTCCCCTTCCCAGGGAGATCTAGGCATCCCCCCAAGAATCTTCCTTGTTACTTAGTCTCTATGGGTTTGTGGATTGTATCATAGTTATTCTTTATTTTACAGCTAATACTTACTTCTGAGTTAGTACATACCACATTTGTCTTTCTCAGTCTGGGTTACCTCACTCAGGATGTTTTTTTGGGTTTTTTGTATTTTTGTTTATTTTTAGTTCTATCCATTTGCCTTCAAATTTCCTGATGTCTTTGTTAACATCTGAGTAATACGTCATTTTGTAAATGCACCACATTTTCTTTCTCCATTCTTCAGTTGAGAGACATCTAGGTTGTTTTCAGGTTCTGCCTACTATAAACAAAGATGCTATAATTGAACTTCAAGTCTTTGAAGAAAGAAAGTGAAGAAGATATCAGAAGATGGGCAGATCCCCCATGCTCTTGGATAGGTAGAATCAAAATAGTAAAAATGACCATTCTACCAAAAGCAATCTTCAGATCCAGTGCAATCCCCTACTAAAATCCCAACACAATTCTTTACAGACCTTGACTTCATATGAAAAAAAAAAAAGAAAGAAAACTCACGATACCTAAAACAATCCTGTACAATAGAAGAAATTTGGGAGGTATCACCATGCCTGATTTCAAGTTCTATTACAGAACTATAGTAATAAAAACTGCATGGTATTGGCATAAAAATAGACAGGTGGATCAATGGAATCAAATCAAAGACCCAAACGTAAATTCACACCTGATTTTTGACAAAGAAGCCAAAATTGTACAATGAACGAAAGAAAGCATCCTCAACAAATGGTGCTGGTCTACCCTAACCCTAACCCTAACCCTAACCCTAACCCTAACCCTAACCCTAACCCTAACCCTAAACATGTAGAAGATTACAAACAGAAGAAAGGGAAACTTTTAATGAAGTTATACACAAAAAAGCAACACAAGAGAAAGGGAAGAAACCCAGTAGACTCAGAGAAGGAGGAATAAAACCATCCATGCTCTCTCTCTGGTCTTCTCATTCTCATTTCCTCCCCTTTGTCATCTTTGGGTTCAGTTATTTTTCTTAGTTTGTTTAAAATGTTTTCATTTAATTGTGTGTGTGGGTGTGTGTGCACACAATGTGGGCCCAGAGTGAGCCATATGCGCAGGTCAGAAGATAACCCCCAGGTGTTGTTCTCTGATTCCATCAGGGGATATGGAGATCAGGGTCAGGCCACGATGTTTGCACAGCAAGTGCCCTTACCCAGTGAGCCATCTCACAGGCACACGTCGTCCTTAGTTTTAAAGCTGCATTACTAGTCTGGTCCACTAATTATAAATCACTTTCTCTTTTCAGTTGTGCTTTTGACAGTTTACTATTTGAACATAAATTGGTTATACCTATTTATTTTCTGATCTTTTCCTTATTGATACCTTTATAATTTCAATCTTCGTATATATAGAGAATGTATTTTTGATGGGCTTGTGTGACCTCTCTTAGAGACTGTTCTATGGGAACTTGAGAAAAATGTAATAGCACATTGTAATGTTTTATGGCAGAATAGTTAATACATGACTCAGTTGTAATTGATTGGTATACTATTCAAGCCCTGTTTATACTGGGACCACATTTCATTCCAGACTTCACTCTACTCCCTTCAGTTCAGATATTTGCATCATCTGTGTAGGTCTTTACTGACAACAGCATGCTATGTACATGTTTCAGATACTTACATCTTCTCCGTGGGTAAATCCTGGTGTAAGTGTACAAGAAGGCTGACACCCCAGTTTTGACATACAGATGGGGCAGGGATGTTTCCCTCATCTGCTTTTTTTTTCTTTTCCCATTCAGGTTCTCAAAGGGTTGCTCTATGCTCAAGTCAGAAAGATCATTATCAATACACAACACTTTATTTTCTCATGGCAACTGTGGGTTGGTCCTGCTTTATCTGATGCCACCTCTGTTCTCTTTTTTGTATGATTATCCTTCGGCTTGTTAGCACCTGAGTCTTGAGTATTTTGATTACTGATTAACGCCATTTTGTTCAGCTTCACAACCCCCCTTTAGTCTTTCTTGAAAAACAGGTCTTGTGGAAGTAACCTCTTCAGTTTTTATTTCTGTACAAGTGTTTTATCTGCCTTTCATTTACTGAGGACAAGTCTGTGGGGTGAGTATTTTTGATTTGGAAACACGAAGTATCTCATCCTGTTCAGAACAATGCTCTGGGAAGTCTCCTACCATTCTCCCGTGGACTGTCCTTCTGTGCTGACCCCTCTCACTGTCTTCAGATCCTCTCTGTCTCTGATCTTTGGAATTCTCATCAGAGTACTTCATGCTGTAAGATCAACCCTGATAGAAGCAATATGACCTGAATCTGGACCTTTTTATCTTTCCTTGGGTTTGCAAAGTCGCCTGGTATTCCTTGCTCGAGAGATTTAAAACATAAATGATTTTCTCTGCTCTCTCTTGAATGCCACTGACACAAACATTTTCCCTCTTCATGTTGCCTGAAGAAGCATTCCTCTTCTTTGTTCTTTCTTCCACGGTGACTATATCTTCAAGTAGCCTGTCTGTGAGTTAAGAGGTTCTTTGGTTTGATAAGTTCTAATGATGCTCACGACAGCACATACATCATTTCACATGTTTTCTAACTTTGGTGATTCTGTGTGGATTTTTAATCATTCCTTTAATCTCTTTGCTAAATTTCTCCATTAGTTTCAGTATTATTTTCCTTCATTTTCTTTAAGTTCATTTAGATTCTTCTGAATTGAAAATTATTTTCAATTATTGTGGAGTTAATACTGTCCATATATTTCCATTCAGTTTTCTGGCATTTTAGTTTCCCCAGTAGGCAATGCCATGTTTTCCAGGCTGTGTTTCATCTTTACTCTGCACCCGTGCCTTGAACTGATGAGTGTCTATTAGAGTCCTTATATTCTGGCAGTATCTGAGATTGTCCAACAGTTCACTGCAGACTATGAGCAATGATCCCTAGGTTTGTGACTACACAGCCATTGTGGTCCTGGGGACACTCTAAGGCCATGACTGACATAGGAAGCACATCCTGTGGGGAGAAAGGAAGCAATCTCATGAGCTTTGAACTCGGCTTAGCAACAGATTGGAATTCTGTAGCTCTCAACACTGACACTGACTGCTGTCATTCAGCTGTGACACAAGCTGGCACTCAGCCATCTGTAATCGATACAGAGGCTAACGCCATGCATATCAACCAGGACACAAATGCTGGTTTTTAATGTTGTGTGTCCAGTGCTAGGGTCTGAGATAGAGTTCTTTGAATACAGCCTCTTCATTCCCAGTTATTGGCTATATAATTTATGCTAATGAAAGTGAGAGAAGGGTATAATAAAAACTGTCCTTCCTATCTCCATGAGGATTATCTCTTACCGAAACAGGCTTCATTTTGTCTTCACAATGCAAGTATGTTATTATACTTTCTCACAGTCATTTCTCATGACCAGATCCTGTCCCACTCTCACTGGTTCTGGCTTGTCCAGCATCTGCTTTTATGTCTTGTGTACTTTTTTTTTTTTACTTTATTTATTTATTTGCCTTGGTGTTTGCCTGGAACTGGAACTACAGACAGTTGTTAGCTGCCATGTGGGTGCTGGGAATCGAACCCAGGTCCTCTGGAAGAGCAAACAGTGCTCTTAACCGCTGAGCCATCTCTCCAGCCCCGTCTTGTGTACTTTTTAAACCTCCATTCAACATGACCTGTCTCAAAGTTCACATTCCTCTTTCCTCTGTTTGGTAAATTCTCCCACTGATGCTCTCTGCCGAGAGAAAACACAGTCTTTATCTTCCGGTGTCTGGCTTGAGTTCTGCAGGTCCATTCTGTTCCTGGAAGCAGCAGCAGGGACAGAAGCACAGCTCCACACTGTCACCTCCAACAGCTGAGGGCTTCCTTTAGTCTTTGGCAGACCTCGACTCAGGTGAAGCTGAACCCTTGGCCTAGACAAAGAACAGAATTTCAGGATGAGCCAGTATAAAGCAGAGTCAGGGTTTATTAAAAGGCATTTTTTCAAGAAGCTAAAGAGCTGTGTCAGTGGTTAAGGGTACTTACTGCTCTCGCAGAGGAGCCAGGTTTGGGTCCCAGCATCATCATGGTGGCTCACAACCATCGGCAACTCCAGTTCCAGGGCCTCCAATGGCCTCTTTTGTTCTTCTTGGGCACCAGATGTACATGGTGGACATACATCCATCAGGCTCATGCACATACATACAGAGTAAAATAAAAATCTCAAGGATATTTTTAGCATAATTTTTAAGGGTTAAGAGAAAGACCGTCACTGAGAAAGAAAGTCAAGCCCAGTGGTATGGGAGGGGCTCCTCAGGAATCTTTACAATAGCCAACTTTGGTGGGTTTTGAAGTTACAGCTTTCAAATGGCTTTCATAAAATCTCAGGGTGAATGCTGAGTGTAACAGACAGGATTACAGTATTGCACAGAAACAATGGATGTTCATAGATAGCTTCTCTATGAACAACTTAATAGTCTCGTGAGGATCCCAGAAAATAGAAGGAATAAAGCCATATAGGTCACACATGCTTGGGCCTTAGGCATGGTTCATTACTATATTTTAACATAAAATACATTTGTATAAAAAATATTGCCTCCACGCTGGCAGCCTTCCCAGAAATGTTGTCACTTATGCTAGCATTCTTGATTTTTTAGCTGATAACAGGTCTCAACCAGAGTCCAGAGTGAGTTATCCCACAATTCTCCTGTCTTACCATTCCGCCTCAATTCTCTGCAAGTGGCATAATCCCATTCTTCTTTGAAGTGTGACTAAAACCCTACTTACCTAAAGACCTGTCACATATCTGTTTGTAGATACCTAGGCTGACTCTGTATCTCAGTATTCTGAACAGTTTATCAATAAACAGTGCACAGGTGTCTGTGGTGTGCTGCCTCGATCGCTAAAGGTGGACATCAGGAGGGGTATGGCTGGTGGTACAGCTGAACTGTAAGATAGTCCCCTTTTAGCTTTTGAGGAAATACAACACCATTCCCACAGTGTCTGGTTTTATTTTTATTCCAACCAGCAGTGGATGAGGATTCGCTCTTCATCCAGTCTCTCCTCCCCACTAGCATGTCCTCGCCCTGTGTTCTTGAGGATAGTAATTCTCACTGTAGTAAGATGGACTCCCAGGGTCATTTCCACCTGCATGTCCCTAAATAGCTAAAGATGTTGATATATATATATATATATATATATTGATATATATATATATATATATGTATATATATATATATATATATATATATATATTGGTGATTTACGCTTCTTTTGACAAATGTCTGACCTGTCAATCAGCCCGTTTACTGGCTGGACAGTTTTTCTGGAAGTTTTGTTTGCTTGTTGTTTTGTGGATTTTTGTTTGTTTGTTTTGAGATGGCTTCTCACCATGTAGCTCTGCTTGGCTTGCTGCCTACTCTGTGGACCAGGTTAGCTTGGATTTCTTCCCTCTGCCTCTGAGGTGAAGGGATTGAAGGCCTGTGCCACCATGCACAGTCCAGAGGGCTTTTATATTTAATTTATTCTACTTCTATATTGTGTATATTAATCCCCCAGCAGATATGTAGCTGGCAAAGCTTCATTCCATCCTGTAGGCTGTCTTGCCTCCCTGTGAATGCTCCCTCTGTGCCTATTCATCAACACTTGTAACTTTCTAAGCTATTTTCTCCTTTCCAGGGAGTGCCTGCCTGGATATCCAGCTCAAGGTATTTCCCATGCTTTCAAGTCTTACAGCACTGTCTTACTGTACAGCAGTTAAGTGCAGCCAGGAATGAGCTATCACAGTCTTTCCTCAGCATGAATGCAAGTACAGATGGATGCATGACATCCAAGTACCAACATGCATGCAACATGGTATGCACGCATATGTCTATATGTTATCTGGATTTTCTTCTTTATTTTTTTATTATGAATAAATAAGTCGCATTTTCTATCCCTGTACATCCTTAATCAAGGTCCCTTCCCCCTCCCACTACATCAGGTCATTCTTTCTTCTTCACATCTCCCCATCCCCCCCTGGGCAGGCAGTCCCAAGGTCCCAATATTGCTTAGTTCAGCCTCCACTCTTGGCAAATCCAGTTTTCTACCCCCAACATCAAGACTGAGTCAGGTGTTCCTCTAGGGGGAGTGGGATCCAAGGTGTCAGTCTAAGGTGCTTCCCATCCCAAGCTGTTCAGTGGTTGTGGTTTGCAGATTGGGCATGCTTTGCTTTTTTTTTGTTGTTGTTTTGTTTTGTTTAGACTCCACTAATGAGTGAGTACATCCCCTTATCTGGATTTTCAAAAATCTCAGGGCATCTCATTCTGCTCTTTGCTTTCTTGGCTCCATTTGGGTTCACTGCCTGAAGTACCTGTCAGGTAAAAAAATGGGTTCCTAGAATACTGTCACCTTCAAAGACCGACAACCAAGTCAAAGGAACTGAATACATGTCCACATGGAAGAGCCTTTTGTTTGTTTGTTTGATTTTGATTTTTTGAGACAGGGCTTCTCTGTGGAACAGTTCTAACTGTCCTGGAACTTGCTTTGTAGATCCAGCTGCCTCTGCCTCCCAGGTGCTGGGAATTAAAGGCCTGGGCCACCACCCAGGTAAGAGTCCTTTTTAAGAGCTGTTGTGCATTTAAAATAATGACCATACCTGGGAGGCAGAGTTCTGAGGGAAGGCGAAAACCCTCTCCACAGTTACCCCGAGCCAGCCACCACTGTCAGTTCTTTGATGGAGTGACAGGTGAAATGCACAGCTGTGGAGGCCAGTGTGTGTTCTGGGGCTTCCTTCTCAGATCACAGGGCTTGACTGCAAGCCTCCTTTCCTTCTGAGTCCTCCCACTGCCCAAGCTTTAAAAGTGACCATAGCTGCAAAAATGACAAGCAAAATGCTACACAGCTCTCTTTTCTTGGTGAGATTCACATATTCTTATTCTCATTCTCCCCCTCCCCCTCCTCCTTCTCTTCCTTCTCCTCCTCCTTGTATCTTTGCAAAGCTTTAGTTTAATCCCCCACTTCTAGAAAGGTGCTTGTTCCCCACCCCCAGATGGGTTGTCAGGATTCTCATAGTGATGATGAAGGAATGCCTGCCAAATCCCTAATCCTAAAGTGCTGTTTTGTATTTGTGATTGTTGTATAAACCATAAAATTAAATCATTGAGTTATTAACCTGGGTCGTAATTGTTCATAGAGAAATAGTCATGATTTCCCAACTTGCCAAAAAATATTCCATTAGCTCTTCAACAAGGCGGCCGAGCGGGCGCCAACATGCAGATCTTTGTGAAGACTCTGACGGGCAAGACCATCACTCTTGAGGTCGAGCCCAGTGACACTATCGAGAATGTCAAGGCCAAGATCCAAGACAAGGAAGGCATCCCACCTGACCAGCAGAGGCTGATATTTGCCGGCAAGCAGCTAGAAGATGGCCGCACCCTGTCGGACTACAACATCCAGAAAGAGTCCACTTTGCACCTGGTGCTTCGGCTGCGTGGTGGCATCATCGAGCCGTCCCTACGTCAGCTTGCGCAGAAGTACAACTGTGACAAGATGATCTGACGAAAGTGCTACGCACGTCTGCACCCCCCGTGCAGTCAACTGCCGCAAGAAGAAGTGTGGCCATACCAACAACCTGCGCCCCAAGAAGAAGGTCAAGTAAAGCTGGGGCCATACCTGGCCATGAGCCCGGAACCCAATAAAGTCCCCTTCCATCGACTGGAGCAGTAAAAAAAAAAGATATTCCATTGGCTTAATTTAAATGTTTCAACCAACTACATCTTGAGGGGGGTGTATTTGTTCATGTCCTACCATTATTTTTAAGTATGTCAAAATTCACTGAGTAAATTTTTATCTAGAATTTTTACATTAATTCAAAGCAAGGTTACAATGTAATTTCCTTTCTTATAACATCTGTTTTCCATATTTGAGCATTCTAACATTGGAAAGAATAATAGACTTCTAAAAACTAAGTTTTCTGGGTCACAGTGACATTTTTTTTTTCTTGGCTTTTTTTTTTTTCTTCCTTCTTTATTTTGTACTTAACAAAAAAACAGTAACATAAATTTAAAATGAGGAAAAGTTAACAATAACTATCACAGTGGCATTTTAAGATTTTGGCAGGTTAAGTGAACTGAAAAAAAATTCTTTAAAATAAAATTTCCAAGTCACCAATGTCAAGGTGACCCAGAGATAGAAGACAGCAGTACAAATTACAACTACAAGATGTATAGTTGGGAGACAGCTCAGTAGTTAAGAGTTCATACTGCTTTTGCAGAGGACATGGTCTGGATTCCAAGCATGCACAAATGCAGTTCCCGACCACCTAAAATTCTAGCTCCTGGAGGATGCAATGCCCTTTTCCTGTCTCCCTGGGCACCTATACTTATGTGCTCATACACATATCCATATAATTAGAAATAAAAAATAAATATTTTTAAAAGATTAGGTTTTGCTTCCCAATTAGGTTCTAAGTCTCTTGAGTGGAGCCATGAAGCGATTTTGTTGTTGTTGTTGTTTGGGTTTTTTTGTTCTTTTTTTACAAAGCTATACATTTGGTCATTCACTACACACGTAGGTTTCCAACTAAACAAATAACAAACACCTCACATTTTTATGAACATACAGAAAGACCCAATTTCTTGTTTATGTATCCACAGTCCAGAATGACCTCAAATTAGAATGTTTTTTATTTCATCAACAACTGTAGCCTTTACACATTCATGAAGATATTTAAAAAAGAAATTAGGAAATTAAATGTTAGTTCAGCCTCTTCATCTTATGTTCCATGTAAATAGAAGGTTTCGATAACTCTAATAGTGTATTGCTAGGCCATTCTCCTCCCTAATTCCTGTGATGTCATGAGTGCTGTTTAAATGTCAATGTGTGGAAAGTAAACTTTCAAATGTTCCCTTGATGAAGGCTGCTGGAAGGGGTGGGGTTCTGTTTTCCTCTGCATGTCCAATAAGAAGAAAGGGTTGGCCAATCTTAAGTAATAAAAAAATGCATACTTATTTATCCATTTTTTTAATGTATGGGTGCTCTATCGGCATGTACATCTTCACACCAAATGGCACCAGATCCCATTATAGATGGTTGTGAGCCACCATGTGGTTGCTGAGAATTGAACTCAGGACCTCTGGAAAAGCAAGCAGCCAGTGCTCTTAACCATGGAGCCATCACTCTAGGGGTTCACCAGTCTTGATGCCCAGTCTATAAAAAGGATTTTACTCTTACCAACTCCTAGTATCCTGTATGAAGTAGACTCGATGAGAAGGCCAACCTTGTGATACCCTGAGAAAAAGACAGACCACTAGGCCCTAGAATGTTGTATCAAGGTATTAATTCTTCTGTCCTATTCTGTGAATCACAGGTCCTTCTGATGGCAGACCTCCTGTGAAGCTGATAAGCATCCTTGGCCTCCACATTTACCTGCATAAACATCCCTGGCTTCCACACTCACCTGCACAGCTTTCTTGGGAGATGAAGCTGCCTAGCCTCTCTCTCCTCACGGTGACCATCCTTCTTTGCTGTAACGTGACTCAGCCTAGATTCAGGAAGAGCAGTGGTAAGGCACAGTGCTCCCGGGTCTTCTTGGGTAGGAAAGCCTTTCCTCTGAGGACTCTGTAGAACTCCTTGGCACTAATGCTTGAAGCGGTGGTTCATGGTTCATCAGCGCCCGAGACTCACCTTGTCATATTCTTCTGCAGTTACAAACAAACCTGGGTATTGCCCAGAGTTTCATCTTTCCTGCCCTTTTGTCCTCCTGTCCATGTGCAAGCGTGACAGAGGCTGCAGGGGAGCCAAAAAGTGTTGTTTCTACTACTGTCAGATGCGTTGTACGGATCCGTGGCTGGCTTTGGATTAGGTGAGCACTCCCAGGCATGCTATTCTTGATGTTCATTCTGGAACCCTTGTATGAAGTCCTGAGTCTTATAGGGATCTGAAAACTGTCTGTACCTCTAGATTGTGGCAGTCAGAGCATCTGAATTAATTAGGATTGTCCACTTCCTCAGAAAATGCATCACCGTTGCATGGGTGAACATCACCCTTTCCTGAATACTAAGGACAACTGCATAAGATTATCTCTAATCTCTATTGGATACTTCTATTTCATATTTCATAATATGCTATTATGAAAATATTGGATAGTTTCAGTTGCCCGTTTTCATATCTTATAGGAATGAAGCATTTCCCAGTGCACAAAAAATTGTAAAGGGATTATGAAATTATGATTTCCCATTTGACTTGTGTTAACTGCTCATGCTTAGCCCCTAATTCCCTGACTGCACATCTTGGTATTCTTGGACAGAGGGCACACAGTAGGGCAGCACATCTTCATGTTCTTGGACAGTGAGCACACAGTGGAACTCAGGGCACAGGGACCAGATGACCCGGAACCATGTCTCCAGCACAGTTTGCTGGTCTTATCTCTGTTCTTTCCAGACAAAAATGAAAGGACGCATTTGGTACAGACTCAGTCTAGGATAGCTGGCCTTTGGTTCCTCCTCAGTCCTCACAGGCCCATCTAAGAGTCAAGTACTTGTTCAAATACAAAACAAAGGAATAAAGAGTTGTGTATCTGTCTATTTTCTGTTGCGATTAAGAATAAAAACTACCTTAAACTGAGATTTTAGAAACAAGAAAGTTTTACAACCCAGCATTGCAGGATTTACTTGGAAGAGTGCACACAAAACAGAAAGGGAGCTCCATTATAGAGAATATAGGAAGAACTGATTCATGAGAGTAGTCTGTGAACTGACACTCTCCACTGATGTGACAAGATGCTTAACTATAAGGAAGGAAGGGGGTGTTTCAGACTGTGGCTTGACAATGCTACCCATAACAGTGGGAATGGTACAGGGGACCTGATATCTGACAAATTAGACTTCAAAACTGGTCAGAGGAGATAAAGGGGGAGTCTTTACATATTAACAAAGAGAACAATTCATCAGGAAGATATGATGATTGTAAATGCATGTGCACAAAATACTGAGACACCCAATTTCAAAAACAGACAACAAGAGGGTGCCAAAAGTCAGATGGTCCAGATACGACAGTAGGGAGTAATTTTAACCCCCCATTCTAATGTCCAGATAGGCCAACAGTCAAAAAGAAACTGCAGAGCTAAACTATACTATAGATCAAACAGACCTAATGGATATCTAGAGGATAGTCCATACAATAAACTTTTGCTCAGCAGGATTATCTAAAACAGACTATACTATTGGTCACAAAGCAAATCTTAATAAGTAAAAAGTAGTCAAAATAATTTCTTGATATTATCAGATAACAGCTAACTGAAATTAGCAGTCAAGAGCACCACAGACCATATGTGGGGACTGCATGACACATTCCTGAATGAAGAGATCAGTGAAAAAAGAATTCTTAGAACAAAATGGAAATGCAACTTTACCTTTTTACAAAACAGCTAAGGAAATTCTAAAGGGAAAATTGCAGCTGTCAGAGCTTTTACAGTGAGTCAATGGTAAGATCAGGTAAGAGAAGCAAAACATCCAACAGTCAAATGTAAGTGAAAGTATCATTTAGGAGATGCTCAGGAAAATAGCTAAGGCAGTTCTAACAACACTTGAGCTTATTGATATTGCCCTTAAAAAAATTATCAGAGAACTCACAATTAACTTAGTCATGAACCTCAAGCTCTTAAGACAAACAATGAGAAGCCAAACACAAAGCAGTGGAGGCAAGAAATAACAAAGATCAGGGCAGAAATATATGAGAGACTGAAAGGAAAAAAACTACAGAGCCATAGACTCAGGAGATGGCACTGGCACAAAAACACACATCCAGAGCAATGGGAGGAAACAGAAGAACTAGAAATAAGTCTATGAAGATACAGCCATGGGTTTTTCCAAAGGTTTCCAAACCACTTCCCCAGCTCTGCCTTCCACAGCATGTACAGCTTGTATTATAAGCTCAGGCCAGCTTCACTCCAGAGATGCTGCTGCCCTGAATGGTTGTCCCACAGCTCTGGCATCTCCAATATACTGGGGTCTTCACTGAAGCTGATACCCTTACCAGTATCCTCCTGGCTACCGGTATCCTCCTGGCCTCTCTTCAGGGACTCTGATCCTGCCTCACAGTACCTCACCTTCCCTTCATTGCACTTTTAATCCTAGGGCTCTCACTGCAATTGAGGCTGTGCCTGCTCCAATCGCCTCTTCTAGCCTGTCTCTTCAAAAAGACCCTGCCTCTGGCACTCAATGCCAAGCCTCAGCTTCTCTCCCTAACTCCCATTCCATTCCTCCAAGATCAGCACCATGTGGGAAACTCATGCATGTCACCAAGTGTGGCTGCCATCAGCAGAACCACAGCTTCTGTGTGTGGAACCTGAAGAAATATTCTCCAGAAGGTATCACCTCAATGATGCTAGTCCCTTATTAATCACAGCTGATTTTTCAGTCCTGGCTAAGTAACGTTGCTTGCCCCTGTAAAACACAGCTTTTTCTTCCACAGATTACTGAATCTCTGAATAGCAAAAACAGCTGCTTGGTTTTCTTTTTTGTTTGTTTGTTTGTTTGTTTACTCTTTTGAGAGCTCACCACCCAGATCCCAATAAATACACAAAGACATCTTACTAATGAATGCCTTGCCTGAGCTTGGTTTATTTCTAGCCAGTTTTTGTTAAATTGTCCCTGCGACCTTTTGCCTCTGGTCTATATACCCTTTACCTTCCTCTAGTCTATATACTTTTCTTTCCTTCTTAGTCCCTGGCTACTGGCTGTCTCTCTCCTCCTTTTCTCAGTCCCTCTTCTCCTTTTTTTCTATTCTCTCCACCCATCCCTCTCTCCTGCCTAGCTATTTACCATCAGCTCTTTATTAGACTAGCCAGGCATTTTAGACAGGCAAAGTAGCACAGCTGTACAGAGTTAAACAAAAGCAACATAAAAGAACGTAACACATCTTTGCATCATTGAACAAATGTTCCACAGCATAAACAAATGTAAAAGGTCTTAAATTAATATTCCCCCAACAAACAGCCTTGAAAGTCTTTGCTTCCTTCTGAAGCTGCAGAAGTCATGCCTCCATTGTCTGTACCTTTCTCCCATCCAAGTGCTAACCAGGCCCAACCTATGTAGTTGGATGTTTTTATCCAGGTCAGAAACTCCAAATGCCCAGCAGACACTTCCCAAGTAATTGTCTCAGAGGCTTAATATGATAGTAACTACAGGGCTAGTAGTTCAAGCATATTACTGTCTAGCTCTTAGGCTTAAACTAACTCATAATTATTATCTATGTTTAGCCATATGGCTTGGTACCTTGGCATTCTTATCTTGCTTCCTCTGCATCTGACTGGAGAATTTGTTCTCTGCCTTTCCTCTTCCAAGAATTCTCCTGGTCTGGTTGCCCTGCCCCAATTTCCTGCCTCTATTGGCCAATCTGTGTTTTATTAAACCAATACAAGAGAAAAATCCTTACAGTGTACAAGAGCATTATCTCACAATCCTGCTTAGTTTCTAAGGTCAGACAAAATAGGTGTGTTTAAGGTAGTGTGACTGTAGACCCTGTACCTTCGTCGACATTTCTATCTTCCAAGCTTCCATAATAGTTCAATGAATTTTGAGCACTGAATGGCTTTTCCAACCCAAAACTTCAAAATCCTAACCTCTATCCAAAAGAGAAGAAAATAAAGGGAGGGAGAGAGGGAGGAAGGGAAAGGAAAAGAAAATAAAAAGGGTCCAGTCTGTTGGTAGGCATGAAAATATAAAACAAAAACTCATTTGGTGTTGACAAGGCTGACCCATCAGAGCCAAGGGCCCTGATGGAGGGAAAGCCAAAAACTCAAGGAATTTTGGTGTTAATTGCTTTGAATGTGTTAGCTGTTTCCTATAGAGGAGTTGTGTGTAATTGCAGTTTCTCTATTAATTAATTAATAATTAATTTGGAATTTAGTTCTCAAGAACTTTTAGCAGTGTGATTGCTCATTAATTAAGTGAAATTTTCTCCATACATTTGGGGGAATATGAATAATCTCTCTTATCTATGTGTGAAAACAGTCACACACAGACAAGATCTCTTATCTTACAAATCAGGTCTTTGTTCCTCTGCCCAGAGCAGATTCAATGTCTAACTTCCCTGCAGTTACCTTTACTAGTAAACATCTGGTAGAATCAGCCCTCAACTAGTAACCCATTTGAAATTTTTCTCAGATATCCAAGGGCAGCTACAAACAGATAATACACTGATATGTCCAAAATTCACCACCCTACTGATAAGAGAGCTATCTGGAACTAACTTACTTTAGGCCTTTAACACTCTGTATTTGCACCTACATTTACTCACACAAGATCTTAACTTAAAGGTTTAAGGAAAAGATAATGTATCAACCAAACATCTATTCTGAAGCGGTAAGACGGGAGCAGCTGAAAGGTGACAGGTCCCACTTCTTGTACACATTAAACCTTTGCAAACCCCCTCCTAAGGAAGGTGCCTTAGCAGAACAAAAGATCCAGGCTTCCCTCCATTGTTTATTCAGTCACATAGCAACCAGGAACACTCACTCTCTTTACAACCCTGAAGAATTCAAGCCCTGCATTACCTCTTCAAGGAATCTGCCTGCAAGGGTATCTAAGCTGATGCCCTTGTTGTCATGCTGTTATGCCAATAAAGATGCAATAAGAGGAATTGCTTTGGTCTGATTTCTGTAGCTCCCCTCACCAGTAAGAAGAGCCATCTCTTAGACTGAGAGAAAACCCCAGCCATATTATACCCTTTAGTCCCAATTTCTTCTTTAGTTTTCTGTTGCTGTGACAAAGCATGGACTTTGATCCTCCCCAAATTGAGGAGGAAGGGTTCTTAGTTACTTCTCTATTGTGGTAAAGAGACACTCATGCCCAAGGCAACTTACAGAAAGAAGGGCTTTTGGAGAACTCACAGTTTCAGAGCATGAGTGAGTTATGACCATAATGGCAGGGAGCACAAAAGCAGACGGGTATGGTGCTGGAGCAGTATCTGAGAGCTCACATCTTGAGACACAACCACCAGGCAGAGAGAGAGAGAGAGAGACCCTGGTAATGGTGTGGGCTTTTAAAACCTCAAAGCTGACCCCTGGTGACATACCTCCTTCAACAAGGCCACACCTCCCAATCCTTCCCAAATAGCTTCACCAAACAGTGACCAAGTATCCAAACATATGAGCCTCATTCAAACCACCACAAAATGATTTATTTGGTTTACAGGACCTGTGGAAGAATCTTGTTTTCTGGTTTGCTCAACCTGCCTTCTAATAAAACCCAGGCCTATCTACTCAGGGGCTAGCCTTGTCCCCAGTGGGCTGGGCTCTCCATCAATCATTAATCAAGAAAATGCCCCCACAGACATGTCCACAGGCCAATGTGATGGAGGTATTTTTTCAGTTCAGGTACCCTCTTCCCAGTTGACTCTTATTTGTGTCAAGTTGACAAAATATAATGACTACAACCAGTCACAGGGAAGTACAAACTTTCACAGGAGTAAAGACTACTATGTGGCCCTCAGACAGCTACTGAAAAGACAGACATTTCCAAGTGTTGGTGAACTTAAGGAGCAGCAGATCTCCTCTAACACACTGGTGCTGTTTGTCACTAGGTAGCTGTTTGCCAAAGTTATGATGGTAGAGCATATCTACTCTCTGTGACTCACTCCATCAGTCCAGCAATTCCATTTCTAACTACATCCCACTTACAGGCTATTCATGACAACATTCCTTTTAAGAGTCAAAACAACAGAGTAAATGCATGTACTTCTGACATCTCCTTTCTGCTGTTTTGAACTCTGTTCTTTGATTTTGTTGTTGTTGTTTGATTTGTTTTTGTTTTGTTGGTTAACAAAGTAATGGTCTGTTAACCTACAAAATAGTCCCCCCGTTCAAATAATCCCCCATTTGCTTTCATGACACATGTATTCTATTTCTTCTTTTTTTACTCCTTGCCTCTCCTTTAAGTTCACAACCTCCCCTTTCCCAACCCTCTTCTACCTTACACATACACACAATTAACCTGCAGTTCCATATGAGGAAAACTCATGAAGCATCTGTCTTGTTTGTTTGTTTGTTTGTTTGTTTTGTAAGACAGAGTTTCTCACTGTAGCCATGGCAGTTCTGTAACTCAATCTATAGAACAGGTTGACCTCCAAGTCAGAGATCTACCTGCCTTCTGAGTGCTAGTGAAGGACCCTGGGTTCTAAGGCTTGAACCAGGCATTCAGTTCAGGTATTCGGCGGAGCACACCCACCCCCAGGAGTACAAGGAACTAAAGTCTGTCCCAGGAAACAGAGTGACCCAGCCCAGATAGCCGTAATCAACTCAGATAGGACATAATGGTCTGGTCGAACCTGTGGTTAAAATACCAGAAGTTCCAAGCAGAATAGAGGTGACCAACACCTGGTTGTAAAACAAAGAGACCCCCCCCAGCTGGCCTATGTGATCTATCTTGTGATTTTAGACTATTGTAATCAACTTTGTGATTGTAGTATGACTTTCAAGTGACCAATCATGTATTTGCCTCAGTTTCTATGATGATTTTGTGGCTTTAGCCTATAAATGGGATATAGGATTGTTAATCAGGGCTCCTCTCTTGCTCCCGAGGCAGAGAGATAGCCCGTCTGTGCAGACGAAATTCAATAAAATCCTCTTGTGATTTGCATCAGCTGCACTGGAGTCTGGGTTCTTGGGTCTCCCCCTTCCCAAGAGGATAGTACCCTGAGTCTGGGGTCTATCATGTGGGAGCTCATCCGTGATTTTGAGGTGGCCCTGAACCCCCACTCTGGGACTGTTTGGAGCTAAGAACGAGCTTGAATTGTTCTGTGTCTGTTGTGTCTTTGTCTCTTGTCTGGGCGATTTGGCATCTGTATTTTGTGCCTGCGCAGGACCAGTACTGTTGGGCCAGTGGGGGAGGCAGGCAGATGTGCCGTGAGTCCGGGCTCCCCTCGTCCCCTCCCTGGAGGTCTCCTCTAGGGTTGTCTGTATTTGGGCCAGTGGGGGAGGCAGGCAGACATGTCTTGAGTCCGTCCCCCTGGTCCCCTCCCTGGAGGTCTCCTCTAGGGTTGTCTGTATTTGGGTCAGTGGGGGAGGCAGGCAGACATGCCTTGAGTCCGGGCCCCCTTGGTCCCCTCCCTGGAGGTCTGCTCTAGGGTTGTCTGAGAGGAAGGTAGGAGTCTTGGTGTCTCCCCTTCCTGGGGAATGGAGCCATTCGAGGCTGCTCCCTTCTGCATCTCTGTAGCTGAGTTGCCCACCCCTCGGATTGTGTTTGCTTTGTGTTTGTCAGTTGTCTCAGTGTTTTCTGTTCTGGAGTCTGTCTACAACGGAAGACTGGGACCAAGAAGCCCGGATCTTCCCGAGACCCAGGGGGACCTCTTGTTGCCTGGGAGCATTCCCACAGCAGCCTTCTGAAAACTGTTCATTGCTCTCTTCATCGTTCTCTATGCAAATGTTTTAGCCAGGCTATGCCTGTTGATGAATGTGTGAGTACGTGAAAACTGTGGCCACAGAATGTGTGTTTGGACTCGTGTGCATGCATTTTTGTAACTCGGATGTTACCTGCTCATTTGGTTTCGTTTCTGGTCAGAAAGTTCTATTTGCCTTGTTGAGAAGTTTTGTCTGTTTCTCAAGAAAGTTATCTATGCTGTTCTGATGTATTTCTAATTTTGTTAAAAAGCATAAAGCTGAGACAGAATGGTTTAAATATTTTTTGCTATCTCTATTCCCAATAGCAGTCGGTCACCACCCACAGCTGCTGTGACTGCACTTTTGGTTAAGAATCAGAACTTAGCAGGAGTTCAAATGTTTTTGATATGACAGTGATAAAAATTATTAAATAAGGTTAAAATCTGTTATAATTAAAAATCTATGCATGAGAAAATTTGAAAGCATATGACATGACTCCATTTTGGATTGCATTTTTGGTCGGTCACGGACTGTAGTTGCTGAGACAAAGCGACTGTTGCTTTGATCATTCAGACCCAGCGGATTTGTCATCTTTTACAGAGGTTGGTTACAAATTATTAGGTAAGAAAAACAAAAACTCTATTGCTAGTTTCAGATGCTTCATGTTGGTCGTGTGTTGCTACAGTGTATGCATACTGAAGAGAACCACAAAAAAAAAGAACTGTGAAAGTTTTTATGTTGTCCAGAGAATGATAGAGAAGGCAGAGGATC
>PVIH01009528.1:0-34601 GCA_004025045.1 Sigmodon hispidus
TTTTTTTTTTTTTTTTTTTTTTTTTTTTTTTTTTTTTTTTTTTTTTTTTTTTTTTTTTTTGCAGATGCCTTTTCTTAAAGTTGAGATGTTTGCATAAGGAAATTTCTAATGTAAATGATGTTTCCTAAAATCCTATGTATTTTCTCTGCATGTATCTTTTCTTATCACATGAGTATATTTAAAGATGGAAACTGCTTACTATGCAAATTGTAAGTGTCTATGCTTTACACGGCACTCCAAAAAGCAATAAAAATAACATCGTCTTCTAAAGACCCAGTATTTGTTAAAGCAAACAGCTGTCTCCATCTAGATTGAAAAGCTTGTATCTTAGAAATGCATTCCTTATTTTTCTATGAGTCTGTGTGCTTTTAAGCACTCTTAATGGTCCTTGTGAACCACAAAGAAAACCTATAAGCTTGAAATGCTTTTGTTTGCATTTTTAAAAATTTTCAGGTAGTGTGAGTGAAATCCAGGGCCTCACACATGCTGGGTAAATGCTCTTTTTTTTCCCTGTGCTACATTCCTAGTTCTTCTTGAAGGAAATATTTTATTATAGATAATATATATCTGTATATCTCAATTTAACCTTTCAAGACAGAGGCAAAGGGAGCTTGGGGATAGAGTCGAGGCTGTTTCCATATTGATGGAACCTTAGTTTCATGTGCTTTGACAAAGTTGTGGGAAATCAAGTACAACAAGATTATGTATTTGATCCTCTGTTTGGAGATGGATGGATGTGTGAATTCTCTGTTTTCTTCCTCAGGTAGAATTCCTCAGGTATGTCAAACTTTAAGCCTCCTTTCTAGGAAAGGGACATACCTTTGAACATTTCTAGTTGTTCTGAACACACTGTGTCTTTAGTTTTTGGGTGGTCATAGATCAGTTCTTATTGGGTACAGTCCATTCAGCCCATAATGGTGTCAAATCCTCCCCTCCCCGGCTCTTCAGTTAGTTCCCTAGTCCTGAGAGACTGGTGACAATGGCCATTGCCATGTAGTCTCTGTCAACTCTCAGCTGGTCCCTAACTACCTGTTTATATCTCTCACCGGTGTGCCTGTGTCAAAGGCTATCAGCAAAATTTTCTTCTGAGACTAAAAGTATTTATTATTCAAAAGTTATCAACTGACACTTGCTGAAGCCTACAGATATTTATCATAGAATGTAGGCTCCGCCATTGGTAAATTTGTTTGTTACTCTCTTGCTTTGCTTAACAAAATACTAAGGGTTGCTTCAGAAATTTGATAAAATGAGTGTGAGATGTTTGTGAAGATACTAATAATTTTCAATAGTCACCTGTGGTCTAGGGACAATTTGAGTTTCTGCTTAGCATGCACAAAGCCCTGGGTCTGATCCCTTGCACTATATAAACCAGGCTGCCATAGGAATCCCAGCACCTGGAGGTGGAGGCAGGAGAGTGAGAGATTCAAGCTACATATCTACTTTGAGGCCAGTCTGGAATTCATGACACCCTTATTATACATGTAATCCAAACAGTTGGATATTGGAGAGTATTGATAGCAGCAGAAGAATGATGTGTTCAGAGCCATTGTGGGCTATATAGCAACACCTTGTCTCAAAAAACCAAAGCCACACCAGATGAATAAAGCATCCTCACCTCGCTTGTGGACTCCAGACAAGTTCAACTCTTAGAGCTAAAATGATGGCTTATAGAAAGAACCAGTTCCTGCAGCATATCCCCTGACCTCCACATGCAAGTACATGAACATGGCACACATGCACACATGGGTGTACACATGTAAATAAATAAATGTACAAAACCCTTTGAAGTTCTAGGATATCAAAGTTACCTCCCTGCAGAAGACAAGGTTTAGATATGTCACCAAAAGGGCTGCCATGGGGCAAGTCTACTTATCAAACCCATTTTGGGCTTGTGGAGAGGAGGAGAAGGGTTTCTTGCTTGCTTTTGAAAACACTCAAAATCCATTGAAAATGCTTGTGTGCTACTGATTAGGTCATGTAAACCTCCAGGGATTTGCAGGGTTGCTGCTTAAAATTAGCATCCGTTTCAAAAACCCAAGCCCAAACCTAGGTTGATTTTCAGTTTGTACTTGTAAAATAATACTTGGTTTTGTTGAGTCAAATTTACTTACTGTTACTCTCGCAAAAGCCAGAGCAAATGGAAGCATGCCAGGGAAACAGAACAGAAAGCAGGCAGAGCTTTCAATAGCTGTTGAGGATTACCATTAAGTGGAAAAGGTGTTTTCCAGCCAAGACTGGCCCAGTGTTAGGTGTTAGAGGTCTGCCTTTAGTCACCTGGGGTTTATCTATGCACTCACTCATTTTTGTTATTCTTCTGACAATTTGCCTTTTGTATAAAGCCTTAAATGCAAACTGAAGAGAGAACCATACCAGAATCAACAAGGGGAAACTCATTAGAAACAAACCATACGAAAATGTTTTGGTGAGAAAGGGTTCTTTATCCAAGGATAGATTTATTCTCATCTCCCACACCCAGCGCCCTCTCTCCAGGGTCTCATGTAGGTAGGCTGTATAGCAGAGAATGACCTTGATCTTCAGATTCTCCTGCCTCCATCACCTGAATGCTGGGATTACAGGCATGTACTACCATGCCTGGTTTTATACAGTGCCGTGCGGGGATGTAATGCAGGGCTTCAGGCATCTTAGGTAAACCCTCTACCAACTGCGGGAAATCTTAATTTTAAACAGTCATATTTGTCAATATTTTCCCTTTTGTATCCAATGACCAAAAATTGGGACATCTTCTTTGTCCTGTCTCTAGGTCATTTTAATCCCATTAAGTGAATCCAGTTGG
Source organism: Sigmodon hispidus (assembly GCA_004025045.1). Lineage (NCBI taxonomy): Eukaryota > Metazoa > Chordata > Mammalia > Rodentia > Cricetidae > Sigmodon > Sigmodon hispidus. The sequence continues at coordinate 2,795 of PVIH01009528.1, forward strand.
CTGTGGCTATTAGTGGTTTTTCTCACAATACGAGTGACTGGAATTTTATTGTCCTTGAATGTTTATGAGGGAGAGTACTTTTCCTGGCAAATTTATTAGTTCTGCTGTGACGATGAGTTCTTAGAATTTCAACCTACTAAATCTACCATTAGCCACATAATCAGAGCTTTGTTCTTGGCTGGCTATTTAAAATCATTGTGCTTCCCTGAAAGCTTTTCTAGTCTTCAAAGAACTCTGTTTCTGACATATTAAGCCGAACTCCTGGTTCACTTTGATCACTTTCGATGTTCAAGGTAATGGATAGATTTGGCTTGCATCATTTCTTGAGGACTTAGGGGCTAATAAAACATTCACCCCTTTTCTCACTTGAACTCACAATACAATAATGCAGTTTCAATGAGTTGTTTTCCTTCTATGTCAATTGATCAAGTGTTAGTTTTTGCTCTATTTGCAGTTTTTAAAAGCCGACGACAGTGTTTCTTAAACTTTAATGGACAATTGAATTCCCTGGCTCCTTGGTAAAATGCAGACTGATCCTGCTGCTCTGGGTGGGCCTACGGTTTTTAACAAGTTCCCAGATGTTGATGCTACTGGCTTCAGATCACGCTTTCGGTAGCAAATGATTACATTTCCATTTCTTTAATGCACATTTAATGCAACGTGCTGTGGGCTGTGAATACTAATGCAATGATAATATTATTAGCATGCATAATTTCATATACATTAATATAAAAAAAATCTCTTTCTACTAACCCTTTGGTGGCTTGAGTAGGCCAAGGTCCAGTCAAAGGCAACAAAACCTGCAGCAATCTCTTCAGAGGTTTGTGCCCCTGATAGTCTAACCAATTCCCAGGGGTTCCACGCCTTGACATTCCCACCAGTTTAACATCACCACACTGGGGACCATGTTCCTGGCACATGATGCTCGCAGACCATATCCAAGCCACAACTGTGCTCATATCTCTTTGAAATGCTCCTTGCTACTTGTTTGGGTATAGACTTTTCATTTTCTTCACCCAGGCCCCACCAGTCTATTTATTCACTTCCTGTCTTTGGAAACTGAATTTTCTCAGGTAGACATCCCTCCCACACTGTACCCACCTCAGCTTCTGCAGTTTCTTTTTAACCCTGCTGTTCCCCATAGAGGCTCTGATATCTGTTACATACTTTTCAGTATGAGTCTGACTGTGTTATCAGCCTTCTGAACTTAAAAACTGAATTCCAATTGTGTAAGGGAAGGCTGTGACTTGTATTAAGAAATGTCCCACAATTCCTTAAGCAGAGTCTCGGAAGTGTAAAGGGAAAAAAGAAATGGCTGAAGGTCAAGATGAAGAAATAAGAATCCACAATTCCCAGCTGAATAATAAAGACATCACTTAATGTCAAGGCTGTGTTTTCAATTGAGACAAGAATTATTACAGCCCACCAGATTTCATGAATTTTGGATCAACTTCTTTATTTCTATTCTAGATCTACTGCTGTAGCTAATTTCCACAACTGGGGCCCAGTTCATAGAGCTAATAGTTTCTGAAATGGCTAGACTCTGCATTATATAAACCTGGGCCAGTGGCACTTATATTTATTGTATGACTATATTAAGCTTTTTATCATGTTTCACCTGCTTCATTATTTTGGCCTCAGACTTGTTTGGTTTAAACACATTTAGTGTATGCTAGACTAGGACACCTGGAAATGGGTTGGCAAGATGTAGTGGTAAATGTGCAATATAAAAAGTACATGTATTTATAGCCTTTTAATTTAGAAAGCATATTTGCACCTCTAGCATATGACTGGGAAGGAAAATTTTTGCTGGGCATGAGAATCCTTTAATAGGCATCCTTAGCTGGGGAACTAAGCATATTATTTATGATATTTGATGAGTCTAAAAATGAGCCCCTGTTTCAGGCCTGGGGTGGAAGGCATGCCCACTACCAGTCAAGATATAAGACAAAGGGCCTGGTATTTGAAGATAAGAATATCTTTACCTACTTTACTGATGATTACTATTACCTGGGAGAATAATGGAACTTATACCTGGCAGGATGGAGATTTCCTAATGGTAAACTCTTCAGTGACACAGACCACCCACCTAGAAACACCTGGCCCACCACACCTGTCCGGCATGTGAGCAGTGATTGAGAGTCTGTGGTGTCTGCATGCAGGTTGGCTCTTGACAAGAAGGAGAGGAGTAGGAAGCAATCTCCAAGCCTTTTACCTACAAGACCAATCGGTAGGAAGTTAGTCTCCTTTAAACCTCCTACTTAACATGTATGTACTTGTCATTTTCTTTGTTTTGAATCCAGGTCACACCAAAGACCATATGCATTTACGTTTTATGTCTGCAATCAAAAGCTAAGTCCTGCTGAAGATAAGCGAGCGGAAAGGGGCACTTCAATTTACTATCTGCATCGAAGATTATGTATATTATTATTTTCAGAGCAACAAAGAGCATTGCAGAAGTGACTTCATCCATAACATAGTTGGAACTAGCATACTTAAGCTAACATGTACTGAAGTATCTTGCATCCATATAGTCACTGCTTGATGGCATTAGTAGCATGGGCCCCTCTAAGTCATCATCAAATTGTTTACACAGGATATTATCATAAGAAGGTACCAAAGATATCGTGAAGCTGAGAAGCTAAAGTAATGTATTTACTCTTTGATACATCTATGGCAGAGGTACCAGGAGGGTGGCATAGGCAAACCATATCCCAGTCTAGCAAGGCACTTAGATAAAGTCTTTCAGGATGAAGGTTTCAGAATTGGTAACTGCGGTTTGAATGTAACTGGCCCCCATAGGCTCATAGGCAGTGGCACTATTAGGAGGTGTGGCTTTGTTGGAGGAAGTGTGTCACTATGGGGGTGGGTTTTGAGGTCTCATATATGATCAAGCCACACCCAGTGGCTTAGTTCACTTCCTGTTGCCTGTGGGGATCAAGATCGAAGATATGCTCCTTCTCTGTTCTCAGCTCCTTCTCCTGCACCATGTCTGGCTACACGCCACATGTCCTGCCATGATGATAAATGGGTTAAACCTCTGAAACCGTAAGCCTTTATAAGAGTTGTTTCTGTGGTCATGGTGTCTCTTTAATAGAAACCCTGACTGAGACAGGAATAATGAAGTCATAGAGGTTTGTAGCTGTTTGAACAGCTAGCTTCTAAAACATTGAGCAATATATCAATATCAGTTTTGTGGAAGGCCATTGTTTCCTGGATCCCAGATTCTCTTGTCTTCACCCATATTCTAGTTGGCAGATGAAAGAATCAAATATCATGAATTGTATTATCAAACTTGTGGGTAGAGTTGTTGGAAGGGGTAGCTGCTATAGTTGGTTGGACTAGCCTAAAATTTTTGATCAAGGGTCAAGCTTTTTTTTTTTTTTTTAAACAGAGTTTCACTCTGTAGCCCTGGCTGTCCTGGAACTCACTATGTAGACCAGGCTGGCCTCAATTTCAGAAGAGATCCACCTGCCTCTGCCTTCTAAGTGCTGGGGTTGAAGGTGTCCATCACTACACATGGCTCAAAGAACAAATGTTATGTTAGACAATTTTTAAAAAACCTTTCACCTAATTATGAAGCAATCTGTTGAAAGAGCTAACTTGTTAGTTTTATGTGAAACTCATCTGAGAGTCATAAGGGACTGCAAAGTTCAAAAGGCAACACGAAGGAGTCAAAATTGTAAGCAATTGCTAACGCAAACTTGGATTCCATCTAGAATATCCAGATCAAAGGAAATGCTAGCTAGCTACAACCCCTTTCTTGCATCAGATCAGATATGGAAGTGTGTAACAAGCTTGGAGCATTGCACGATGAATGTGGTTATTGATGGGTTTGGCAATGGGGGTGGTGAAAGGCCTTTCAAATTTTGTTTAATTGTGAAGCTCAGGATGTTGCACATATGGCCCCCCAGCAGAGCTATCACAAGGGAAAATGTTTATTTCATAAAGCGAAAATGTCATCTTGAGAGGGGGCAGTCAAATTCCCTTTGCATCTTTAGAAGAAGCTAGATTGGCTAAGAGGGGATGTGGGGGGATCAAAGGGTCACAGTGTTAGGATGGTCATCTTCAGGTTCCCTTCGTCTGTATGTGAAGGTCTTTGTGAGGACAGAGAGGAGACCCCTGCACTATGCATGAGACTGTACTGGCATGCAGAGGCTGCTCCAGCCTGCATCCTCCTGCATACCTTGGCACACATGGCATGGAGAAGGGTTAGTTGAAACCAGCTATGGGGATCAAGCGACCACATGGGGGAGGCCCAAGCAGGAGGGCTGCCATGAGTTGTAGGCCAGTCTGGGCTACAGAGTAAGACATTTTTCTAACACAAAAAATATTTAATAAGAATTGTCTCCAATTCTGGTAATTCATGATTTTATGACAACTTTTTGTGAAAAGATTAAATGAAAGATTAGCAATATTTATAGATGTTTAAAATGATTAAAAATTTAAGTCTTTAAACAGAGCTTTCTCTGTATATATTTAAGAAACAATGTTTTGAAATACTTATATATAATTAAGCAAATTAACATTATTCTATGATATAGATCTTATATATGTGGAATCTAAAATTGTATTAAATACATACAAATAGAGACTGAACAGGTTGGTCTAGGGGTAGAGAATTAAAGCATGTGTCATGAGATGAAAAACTGAAATTACAAATATACAGTATATTTAAATTTATGGCTAATAGTATTCAATTAGATATTTTCTCTGTGTACTCTGGCTGTCCTGGAACTCATTCTGTAGACTAGGTTGGCCTCCAACTCACAGAGATCCACCTGCCTCTGCCTTATGAGTGCTGAGACTAAAGAAATGTACCATCACTGCCTGGCTAAGTTCTTTTATCATAAAATTTATTCTTACTGTTTAGAAGGGGCCATAAAAACCCATCCACTTAAGACTGGAACTCAATCTTAATGTGAATAAGAACAGTGCACCTCTGCTGCATACATGTGTACTGAATAATAACTCCCCCTAAGTATCTAGATGAACAAATACCTTACATTTGCTGATTTTTTTTTCTATTGTGATATTCTTTGGGGTTTAGTAGAATGTCAAGTCATATATATATATATATATATATACATATATATACATATGTATATATATGATCAATTTGTTTACTTTAGAATAAAATTAATTTATCTACGAATTCTTAGGGTTGATTAGATTAAAGTATTTTTTATTATAGAATAAACACTGAATTCTGAAAATGATTCTTAGTTTAGCCAGATTAATCAATTTTGATTGAAAAATCAGATTTACTATGGCTTAAATCCATATAGATTGAATTACATTCATTAAGGTGAAATCTGACTTGATTCAAGTATAGTAAAGTTAGGCTTTGGTTTTATTTTCAGAATGGTCAACTCTGTGATGATATATTGTATGTTTAATAAAAATAGTCTGGAATATCAGAGGACAGAGACATCCACAGAGCTAAACCATAAAGGTTGGGAAGCGGTGACCCACACTTTATTTAGGAGACATAAATTTGTCTGAATCTCTGTGAGTTCAAACATTAACAGCCAGCAGTGGCAGCACACACCTTTAATCCTAGCTCTAGGAGAGTTGAAGCAGGAAGTAAAATAGCTGGACAGGGAAAGAAATATAAGAAAGAAGTTCAGCCATTTGGTCTGAGCGACCAGTCAGTCCAAGGAACCATGAAGATAACATTCTATTCGGCCTGAGGAGCTGGCTGGGTGAGAATTGGCTGTGGTTTGTTCTCTGTCTCTCTGATATTCCAGCCCCCCCCCAATATCTGGCTCCAGGTTTTATTATAATGCTAAAAAGAATTCATGCAATACATGTAAATCGAATTCTTTATATTTGACACTCTGCTGTCATTTCAGCTTTATAAATATTTATATAAATAAATAAAATATTATTAAGTACCTCCTATAAACGCAATGTTGAGCTATGAGAGGAATCAACAGTTCAGATATGGCATTCGAAAATGTACAATCTGGGGCCTGGTGAGACAGCTCCATTGAGAAAGTACTTGTATACAGGTGTGAGGAATCCAGTTGGATGTCCAGTACCCATGCCAAAAGCCAAGTGTTGCAGCTGGTGCCTCTAATCCCATCCCTGGCTAATAACGTTCAATGAAGATGAACATGGCGGATCCCTGGAGCTAACTGCTCAGTCAGCCTAGCCTAATTGAGTTTCAGGTTCCAGTAAGACCCTGTCTCTGAAAACAAGGTAGATGGCTTATGAGTGGTTTCCTCTGACTTATATGCACATATGTGCACCCTAACCCTTAAAAATGTGTACTCAGGAAATTTAGCATATCACATTGGTTGCTTTTCTTTCCACATATTCTCTGAACACAGGCAACCATTTTCCTTTACATTCTTCTTGAAAACAGTCCATGATGATTTATCATTACTTCAGACATGGGTTATTTGGACCTGATTCTACTTTCTTTCACTTTTCTCTGCCACTTCTTTTTCTTCTTCTTCTTCTTTTTTTATGGTCATGACTTTAAAAATAAAATCTGTGGATTCAGGAGTTTTATAGAGAGAAGTAGTGGGTTTCGTCTCAGCTTCCCCAATTTGCCTGAGGTGGCAAGGATGGTGACTATGATTATAAAACCAATAGAAGACAATTTATTTTTAAGTGTGTGTGTTCATGTGTAGGTGTGAAAACCATAGAGAGTGAAGGGAGGTCAAAGGGCACAGAGGACAACCTAGTGTCTTCAGGACAAGATCTCTTGTTGCTCACTGTTGCACATACCAGGCTACTGGTCCTCATGCCTTGTCCTCTCTGCTTTTACCCACAGAGCCATGTCCCAGCCCACAGTGGTACTTTACCCTACACTAAAGACACTGGAGACCAGGGCAATTAACACATCAGAAGGTATTATAAGCTTGCTGTTGATTACAATTTGTGTGAAGTATTTGCAAAGTCCTGTGGAAAACAGCTCCAAGAACTCAGCACAGTGGTCAGGGGTAAGGGGTGGGAGGCTCCAGGCAGACATGGAGCAATTATGGATAAGCAACAGAGCTGTGTGACTGCCCCTACAATTCAGTTCAGCTCAACAAATATATTTAAAAAATATTTTAAAATTTCACGTGCATGTGTGTTTTGCCTGCATGGATGCCAGTGCACTGTGTGTTTACAATGTCCACAGAGGCCAGAAGAGGGCATCTGATCTTCTGGAACAAGATAGCTGTTAGCGACCACATGAGTACTGGGAATCTAACCGCTGGTCCTCTTGAAGAACAACCAGTGCTCATAACTGGTGAACCAAATCTTGATACCCACCCCTATGCCTCAGATCAATAAAAATTTAGTGAGAATTTTTTGTGCACCAGATATATGCTGAAAATTGGGTTTGTATGTGATTTTTCCCTTTTCCATTCTATCTATCTATCTATCTATCTATCTATCTATCTATCTATCTATCTATCTATCTATCATTGTGTCCTTTCTCTGTTAGCAGCCCTGACTGTCCTGGAACTCACTATGTAGACCATGCTGGCCTCAAACTGACCTCAAACTGACAGAGATCTGCCTGCTTCTGCCTCCAGAGTGGTGGGATTCAAGACATGTGGCACCATACCTGTCTGATTTTTGTTTAAGTAGAAGAAACTCAGAAGTTAACTCCAACTCATTTAACAACCAACCAACCAACCCCTCCCGCAGGATTTATTTGAAGGGTCTAGAATAAGGGGTGTGAAGTGTTAGCATTCAGAAGTTCTCCCATGTACAGGACTCTTCCTGGAGGTCTGACACCCTGGCTTCCTTATTGCTCCTTTAGCTGCTGATTACCTGAAGGAAAGTACTGGAAACTGCTTGTTGCCTCTTCATGACTGTTCTCTCTGTTGTAAACAGAGCTTTTAAATGGGGATGCACCCAGGTAAAAGGCAATACTTTGTAGTCTAGTTGACATTTGCATCAAGGTGTGGCCACTGAGGTGCAGGTGGCCAGTTGTACATGGGACTTCAGGAAAATCTCTCTAAAAAGACCCAAACAGAGACAATGAATGCCTTTTGAGTTTTTCTTGTCTACCTGTTTCTGGAATTCAGACCTCTGCCATCACCTTTGACCTGAAGTTTGGCAGCTATGGTTAAAAAAAAAAAAAAAAAAAAAAGAGGCTGTAATGGAAACACAAAAGAATACTGAATGCCTGTGTACTTTAAAGCTCTTCAAAGTCAGCTCTGGATTGTGTTCCTCATTCCACATCCATGCTTTGCAGGAGATAAGTAACTATTTATACAATAAGGCACTGTCATAGGTCCTGAATCATAAAAAGGAGGTTCGATTGACTGTATCTGTCTTTCTTGTGGTCCCCACGGATTCCTCTGCATCCTTCTTGTCCATGGAGCTGGGCTGTTTTCTCTGCATGTGTCCTTTGACTTCTGTTTCTACATCTGACTGTCCTCTGATGCTGGACATCCTGCATTCGAATCCGAGACTGAGATCTAACAGGCTCAGTTAATTCCTGCTCTCTTTTTGTGCTAAGACCTCCTACACAGAGACTCTTTTTATGAACCTGACCTGTGGCCTCCCTTCCAACTATTTCCTTTTCACTTACTGCAAGTAACTTTGCCACCATCAGAAGTGAGTGGGTTTTAAGAAATAAGTATTGGGAAAAATCGTTCTTGTTACCACAGAACTGTTGCTCATCTATGCAAATTTTAAATATTATAATAAACACATTTATTATAAAGTACATTACATATAGGTAGGAAGCCTTTGCAAAGAGCCTCTTTTTTTTTTTTTTTTTTTTTTTTTTTTTTTTTTTTTTTTTTTTTTTTTTTTTTTTTTTTTTTTTTTTTTTTTTTTTTGAGACAGGGTTTCTGTGTATAGCCCCAGCTGTCCTGGAATTCTCTCTGTAAATCAGGCTGGCCTCAAACTCAGAGATCCACCTGCTTCTGCCTCCTGAATGCTGACGATTAAAGGTGTGTCCCACCATTGTAGAGCTTCATATTGTGTTTTTAAAGGTGAATCTTACAGCTGATGAAAGACTCCACATTATATTTGAGGTAGAGTAAGTGTTTCTTCATACAGTCTGGACTGTGCCTGCAGAAGCTAAACCTTCTCATGCCTCCCTGATACTAACTAGGGACATAGTCTTGTCTTTTTATGGGACAGGAATGGGAGCATGCCTTGAGTTTAACTTTGCATTTACTTTCCTCCTGATTGGTATGCCTTGGAGAACACACCACACTAGTGCCTGCCTTAAGAGTTCTGCTGTGATAAAATACTATGATCAAAACCAACTTGGATAGGAAAGTATTTATTTTAGCTTAAAACACCCAGGTCATACTGCATCACTGAGGGAAGTCAGGGCAGGAATCTGAAGCCAGAAACTAAAGCAGAAGCTATACAGGGGCGCTGCCTACTGGCTGGATCCTCATGCCTTGCTAGACGGCTTTCTTATACAACCTAGGAACCTAACCCTAACCCTAACCACCAGCCCAGGGATGGGATGGCCCTCCCACATCAATCATGAACCAAGAAAATGTCCCACAGGTCTTCCCGAAAGGCAGTTTAGTAGAAGGAGGACATTTTTTTTCCTTCTTTACAAATGACTACAGCTTGTGTCAAACTGACACAAAACAAGCCAGAACACCGCCCATGAGCTGTTTAGTGTAAACTTAGAGCGTTGCATTTCTCATCATATAAAGGTTCTTAAGCTTCTTTAATATAACTTTTCAATGCAAAAATGAAGACTGTGTGAAAAATGAAAATGAAAAATGAAAACATTTAACTCTTCAAGGAGTTATAGATCGCTCAAGGTTTCAGGTCCCTTGACTTTTTTATTCCAAGGAGCTGTCCTCTCAGCTTATTGTAAGCCTTTCCCTTCTTTTTTGGAAGGAACTCTCTTCCTCTAAAGTCATCTGAGCCACCTTCACTGTGTGGTGTCACTGATCTGAGGAAAACGTCCTCATGTGTCTCATCTCTGCCTAGATGAGCTTGATGCTTTAACCTTATAGCCACTGATACCCTTGACTATTGAGTGATGACAATATCAGGAAGCTTTATAAACCAGATTGTGGTGATATGTTACATATTTAATAAAACCTAGAATATAAAGAGATCAACACACAGTCAAAAACTAGGCAGACATAGCTCAGGAATTTCTTGATCTTTGAGCACAAGGCCAAACTGCTGGGCTTCAATGGCACACACCTTTAATCCCAGCACAGGGAAAAATGGGAGTGGTGGCGATCTATGCCTTTAATCCCATAACTCCTGTGAGTTCAAGGCTGACTACCAAGTAGAGTAGCTCATGCCTTTAATCCTAACCTGGCTGGGATACAGCTGGGCCAAGAAGGTATTTAAGGCAGGCTGTAGGAAAACAGCAGAGGTAGAAGTGACCAGGAAGATAGCTGGGTGAGATTTGACTGAGGTGTTTCCTCTCTCTGATATTTCAGCCTTTTCCCGATATTTGGCTCTGAGTCTCTTTCATTACAATCAGATGGTGACTGGTGGCTTTTCTTCTGTAGGCAGTTTGATAATGAGGGCAACTGTGAAGCTGCCTTAAGTCATGGGAACATTCATGGAAACTCTGTCTGTGGTCGAGGTTGAGTCTTTGTCCTTGAAGAACCCAGGATCTTGCTGCTTTTCTTCTGTCTCTGTATAGCAAAGGGTTTATCTCAGCAGGGCTACCACTTCATGCCTTGTGAAGCACACATGGGGAGGTGTGCTTCCAGCTGGGTGTTCTGGAGACTGAAGAGCTTCTGGAAAGTCATTCTTATTCCTTTCTGTAATGAACATAGGAAGAACTGAGGCTATCTCCCAGAGAAAGTGTGTCCTGGCTCAAGGTAATATTCTCCCTTCCTGGGTGATATGGTGTCTTAGTTAGGGTTACTATTGCTGTGAAAAGACACAGTTACCATGGCAATTCTTATAACAAAACATTTCATTGGGGTGGCTCACTTGTAGTTTTAGAGGTTCAGTCCATTATTACCAAGACAGGAAGCATGGCAGCATGCAGGCGGATGTGCTGGAGCTGAGCATGCTACATCTTTCACTCAGCAGGAAGTCAAAGGACACGTTCAGTGGTATCCTGAGCACAGGAAACCTCAAAGTCTACCCCTACAGTGACACACTTTCCTCCAACAAGGTCATACCTGCTGCCAGTAAAGCCACACCTCCTAACAGTACCACTCCCTATGAGATTATGGAGGCCAATTATATTCAAACTACCATATTCCACCCCCTGGGCCTCATAAGCTTGTAACAATATATATCATAATGCAAAATGCATTTAGTACAACTTCAAAAGTCCCCATACTCTATATCAGTCTTAACAATGTTTAAAAGTCCAAAGTTCAAAGTCTCTTCTGAGATTTATGCAATCTCTTAACTGTAATCACCTAGAAAATCAAAAATAAATAAAACCAAATCACATTCTTCCAACATATAATGGCACAAGATATGTATTATCATTCCAAAATGTAGGAGAGGAAGCATAGTGAGGAAACACTGGACCAAAGCAAGATCAAACACCAGCTGGGCAAACTCCAAACTCTGCATCTTCACGCTTGATGTCAACGTGTTCTCCAGATCTCCAACACTGTTCAGCTTTGCTGACTGCAACTCACTTCTTTCTCTTGGGCTGGTTCCACTCCGTGTTGGAAGCTCTTCTTGGCAGGTATCTTATGGCTCTGGCATCTCTAACATTTTGGGTTATTCAAAGCAATCCAGGCTTCAACTTCACAGCTTCATGAAATGTCCTTTCTACTAGGTCTCTGTTCAGGGACACCCCTGACATATGATGATAATATGGCAGCTTTCTTTTAGTTGCAGAGGCAAATTCCATAACCTGTTTTTTCTATCCTTAACTCTAAAGCTAGAACTGTGTGGCTGAAGCTACCAAGTTCTGCTGCTTACTGGGGTTGGGATATGGCCCCTTCATTAAATTACATCTTCACCAGTTTTTCGTCCTTCACTGCCTAAGCTTGGCTGTCCTGAAACTTGCTGTGTAGATCAGTCTGGCCTCAAACTCAAAGCCTGCCCGCACAGTAACACACTTCCTCCAACAAGACCATACCCACTCCAACAAAACCACACCTCCTAATAGTGCTACTTCCTATGGGATTATAGAGGCAAATTACATTCAAACTGTCACAGATGGTCAAACTCATCCTTTATGTTCCCCTTTCTCTGGTTGATCCTTTTTTTTTATTTATTTTTTATTTTTTTAATAATTTTTTTAAACTTTATTTATTTATTTATTTGCCTTGGTGTTTGCCTGGAACTGGAACTACAGACAGTTGTTAGCTGCCATGTGGGTGCTGGGAATCGAACTCGGGTCCTCTGGAAGAGCAGACGGTGCTCTTAAACGCTGAGCCATCTCTCCAGCCCCCCTCTGGTTGGTTCTTATAAAGTTTCTGGCCTAGACTAGCTCCAAGATCTGGACCAGCAGTTCCAAAGTCTCAAAGAAACACACAAAAGCTTACATTAATTTCATGTTGATCAGCCTATGGCTTAGGCACATAACCTGCTAACTCTTAACTCATAAACTAACTCATGATTATCCAAGGGGCTTAGTACCTTTTCTCAGAGCAGTATTCTGGTCTCCTTTTCTCTGTCTGCTGCTGTCTCTGCTCTGCTCTTCCTCTTCTCAGAGTTTTCTTAGTCTGGTTGCCCTGCCAACACTTCCTGTTTGCTTTCTGGCCAATCAATGTTTTATGAAACCAGTGGGAGGGCAAATATTTACAATATACCAGAACATAATTCCACAGCAGATTCTTAAATTTCTGCCCGTTTTTGAATGAAGTTAGCGTCCCCAGGAAGAGCAAATCGTGGCAGTCCTAGGCACACTCTTTGCTACCTGAGATAGTATCATGTGCTGAAAAAACATTTGAAATGAGGCACTAATGAACTAGACCAATTCAGAGAAGTATACATATGGGAGAGGCCTCGAACCACCGGCAAGAGAACAAAACAATGTTCTTATAGCTGAAGACTTCCTCTGAGGTCAGAATAAACTTCTGTTTTCATAGGGTCTCAGGACGGGATTTGAAGATATTGGTAGAAGTTCCAAAAAAGTCTTTCTGATTTTAACACTTTCCAAAGGGAATGGATGGGCCAATCAAAGTGGCTTATCACAGATGCATGCTGGGATGTAGTTCCTGCTCTGGGAAAGAAATAGACCAAGTCAGTCAGTAATCAGTCACTCTGTCTTATTAATAGGGCAAAACCATGGCTGAAGCAACTTAAGGGAGGGAAGATTTGTTCTGGCTCATGGTTTGAGGGATTTTAGTTGATTATGGTGAAGAAGGTGTAATGGTGTATTACTGGTGTACTGATGTATTACTGGTGTGCTGGTATATTACTGGTGTACTGGTATATTACTGGTGTGACACAGTAGAGGCTGGAGAGTGCAGCATCTACTTTTTACATCGTGCTGGCCAAGACAGCCACAATGTGACGAAACAGCCAGGGATCATGAGGGTCTGCCCTCAGTGACCTAGCTCCTCTTGTTGGGTCTCCCCCAATGTTTTCAAAGCCTCTTAATACCACCAGTTGGAGATCAGGTGTCCAAACACATGACATTATGGGGACATTTTAGAACCAAACATAACATTCTACTTCTGTCTCCCACAGGCTCATGGCCAGCTCAGAATGCAAAATGCCTTTAGTCCATTTTCAAGAGTCTCTACAGTCTTAATTGTACTAACACCATTCAGGAGTTGAAGCCTCTGCTGATACTGAAGGAAAACCCCTGTAAAGTAAAAAAAGTTGCTTGTTTCCACTATTGAACAGTACCAAATAAACATTTCCATTTATAAAGAAGACCAAAGCCACACAAAACCCTGAAGCAGCAGGCCCAGCATCCAGGGCAGGTGGTGGTGTGATGTGAACTCTGACAGTCTTGGGTAGTGCCAGCCTTATGGCCCCAGTATTTATAGCATATGTGGTTTCAGCCCTGCCACACGTGGCTCCACCTCATCAGTGTTTTTCTGGAATCTAAGTATGTATGACTCCACAACTCTTGAATTTTACATTTCTGCAAAACCCAAACCAAGTGGATGATGCACCATTCTATTGCTGTCTTGGGATGTAGCTGGACCCCTTGGACTGGCACAACAGCATTCTGAGTGTCTGTGCAGGTTAATCATAGAAAATACTTCCTTAAGTTGCTCCATTAGAGCAGGATGCTCTGAAGGCTTTCTTCTTTCAGGAACTCAAAATTTCAAATAAATTTGCATTTTGATACCTTGGAAGCTTTGATGAATGGGATCTTGTAGTCAAGATACCTTTCTATTGTCCTTACAAGTGTATGTCTTTTCTTTAATAGCCTCAAGGTTTTAAATAACTACAGTTACATTGACTACCCACTGTGCCTTGTCAACAACTTTAAATACATTTATGAGCCTTTTTGCATCAAACTGCACATGCTATGCTCTTTGCTCTGGATTTTCATTATAAATTTGGTTAAAGGAAGCCAGTGGTACCCACAGTACAGTGTACATGCTATGCCGTTGTGAAAATTTCTCCAACAAATAAATTAGCTCATTACCTTTATACAGTTTGAGGAAACAGATCATAGCTAGAGTTTTTTACAGACTGTAACCAACATGGCCATTAGGCCAGCTCCTAAATGATCCCTTCCTCTTGTCCTCAACCTAACATGCTGGACCTCTGCTGTCTGTATTTGCCTAGTCTTCTACACTTCAGTCAGAATGACTCATTACTTCCTTTGCTTACAAGGGAATAGCTAAGACCCAGGAACAGTTGTCTCTCTAGAATTGCTGTTTATCTGCCATCTCTTATGGTCTTCCATAATTCTCTCATTACAGAACAGCTTCCATTTGAACACCACACTTAATAGTGTTTATTCTAGAGAATACTGAACTGCTCTTGTCACTGTTATAAACCCTGGGAAAGCTTTGGTTGGTCAGGCCATTTATATTCTGGAATCAATCTGGACCAGAAAAATGATGACATAAGACAGAGTAAGGATGCTGAAGACCAGAAGATTCTCCTATGCCAGGTAGATCTCCATTTGGTGACCATCACGATGTGCCACAATGACTTTTTCCTGATACCCAGTTTCTTCTTACATTTCATGTAAAATAAACAAACAAACATAGACAAACCACAAACCACCAGCCAAACCAACAAGCTAAACCCATACCAGCCACATGTATTTAATTAGTTCTGGGCTGATCATTCACAGTAGAGGCCTGAAGGAATTCTAGGTGATATAGCTTTAGCCTATACATAAGTCTCTGGCTTAGAAAAATGTCTTGCTCTTGGCCAAAGGAGAAAGTGTGGGAAAGGTGTGGAAAGATTCTTGCAGCATAGATCTCATAGGAGCACACATTATTTTGGAGTCAAGGATGAAGCTGAACGCAACAGCACTCTGATGTTTTCTTTTGTTTATAAATGACAAGTCAAACCAATAACTCATTCATTTGCCCTCCGAACAGTTCTATCCCATCTCTCCATCTTTCTGATACTGGGTAGAGACACTGACTGGATCTAATATCACCAATAATTTGTTCTTTTGGATGAAAGTGTTTGCTGAGGCAGCAGATTCCCCTGATGGATTCTTTATTTGCGTATTAAAATATAATAGGTCCACAGTCTTCATCTTGGACCAAAAGGAACATAAAAGGCGTTTGATCTCTGGCTCATGATGTAGCTCCTGGAGTCTTGGATAGATTATTTCTGAGTAGGTGCTCTTTGCCCAGAATTCCAGTGAGTACTCCAGGGTCAAAGATAAGCTGAGTATGGAGAGATGAAAGGACAGTTGTTTCCCCACAAAACCTCATAAATCAGTTTAGATATCTTTCCCGTTTTATTTTTTTTCTGGCACCACTAAATTGGGGCTGTTTGATGCATTTAACTGAAGCTATTTGTATAGGGTCTTTCCTTTTTCTCTCGTGATGAAAAGCGTTGCCTCAAAAAAACGAGCTGATAAACCGAGCATCCACCCCATGTCAGGCTGAGGATCCAACATCTGATTGTACTTAGCGAGAAGGAAACCTGAAAAAACTTCAACCCAACTTTCATTTCTTGCTTCTTTTATCCTTAAGCTCTGCAATAAACTAGCACTCTTTGGTTAAAAAGTCAAGGGAACAGATGTATAATTCTGGTGCTTCAGCATCTAGATTTCAAATGGAGCATGTAAATTATGAGAACCTGTCTCAGCTCGGTGGGAAAGTTGCAGAAGCACGCTATCTACTGCTGCCAATCACCTTATTTCCCACCCCCTTGGGAATAGCTCCTCCCTTTGGGAATAGCTCCTCCCCCAAGCTGGCTCAGTGCTCTGAAACTGGTGCAAATGAACCATCTAAGCAGGTCACGCTGTTTTGAGGGGAAGAGGTAAGTGGTTGCATCGTTTGGAACTTTACCACTAAAACCTGGCAGCAGAGGGTCACAGGGATAGCCTGGAACAATAATTAGGAGCACACTTCAGGGTCAGCAGCGAAGACAGACTTCCTGAAGGTCTGGGCTGAGTCCAACTGCCCTTTGTGACCTTAGGAAAGGTATATTTCAGGTTTCTGCTCTGAATCCTAAGGTTGAAAGCCCTTTAGAGGGCTCTTGAGAATGAGTGGGAAAATAATGTGTGAAGAATGTTTAACTTAGTGCTCCTATGTCTTTAAAAACATTAGAACTCTTTATGACTGACAAGAAAGTGGTATTGATTAAGGGCTCTTGAACAAGTGAAACCCATAAGCCTGAAAGGACTTTGGAACCATGTGAATGTCCTCATTTTGAGATGGGTGGTGATTTTTCCACATGGATGCCTCAGACTTAGTTCAGCCTCCTTCTAGGACCACGTGACCACTACACTCCAACTAGTAGGGTTGGCACCATAAGGCGTCTCCTGTACCTGCTGCAGTGCCTGCCAATCAAATCCGTTCAGTGGAGGATGAAACCAAAGTGTGCTATTGAGCAAGACTTCTTTCTTCCCCTTTGTGCTTCAGCTTTTTAAGCCGCTCTGGAGAGTTAATGAGCATAGTATTGCAAACTGTTTAATGTATGACACTATGTAGAGTAAGTGGAAAAAAATTGGGATATTAAGGAAAACCGCTAATCCATGTATGAAAATACAGTTGGGACTCTATTTATTCTATAGCAAGAAGAAAGCAAGCTTTTAGATGCCTACTTTATACTTCAGATTTTGTTTAGTCAGTGTATTGAATGAGTGGGGAACAGCGGGTGGGTACAGGATTAGAGTTGCCAGACACCCCACAGAGATGTACTCAGGCAGACAATTCTCTTGATATTCTCATTGCCTCCCAGATTTATAAACCCCATTTCCTTTTCTTAGTAATTAAGATTTAAAAACGGCACGAGTGAGCCAGGCATCGTGGCAGCCATCTGCAATCTTAGTAACTGGGAAAGTGGAGGCATGAAAGGTGGGCACTTAGTGAGTTTCAGGTCATCTTGAGTTACGTGAGACCACCCTCCACCCAAACTACCCTTTTAAAGGGTGATGTACAGACTACTGGTTTTTGGCATGGCCAGTCAGCAGCTTAGCAAATGAAACCCACAGTGACCTTATTTACCATTTCTACCCTTTCCAACCAACTAAGGTCGGCTGATGAGAGACGGCATAATCAGACACTAAATACCTGCCACAGGGAGTCACAGGCTTCAACTCTGGAAAATGAAAGGGCTTCTGAAATGCTGTCCTTTCTTACTGGGAGGCAGATCAATAGGAGCAGGTGACTGACTGGTTGAGGTCAGTCTTGAATAGCTGCACACACATATCATGTTCATTTAGGCTACATTTAGGAAAATCAAGCAATTCAGTATTTCCCTCACTCAACCCCTTCTTAAAATCCTCTGTGGTCTCAAAGATGATTCCTTAATATGGACAACAGGAATGCTACACTGTGATTAAGTGGATTGAGTGGGGGTATTTATTCCCTGAAATGGTTAAGTCTTCTCCCCTCTTTATACATGAACCGTGGATGGCTGTTGGAGTTGTGGCTAACTGCATTGTCTCCCGTGGCCCTGAGTGCTAAAATACCTCTTATTATTATTCATATATTTCCCTGGGAGAGGGGCCACACACAGCCCCATCCCATACAATTTATTACAGGATTCTTTCTGCCCTCACAAAGTACTTTCTGTAATAAGAGTGCTAGGAAAAAATAATTTTTCCATCTTGCTATAATTCCAGTGATATTTTTCACACCTCTTAAATAGCTGCTCCCTCACTAGCTCTTGTCTGACCCACCCCTTAATCTGGCTCCACATGGAATGGAGGGAAAAAAAGAGGAAAGAAGAAATGTGTGGTAATGAGAGATCACTGGGGATGTTTAAAAGCTCATAAAACACAGATGAATTTGCAACGTGTGTAGCCAGAGTGTAAATCACCATTTGCAAGGATACACCGAAGATCCAGAACGTTAGGAATAAAATCTACTTGAGTTCATTTCACTTCACTTCCAACGAAGGAAATAACAAACCATAAACTATAGACTTTCTGTTCTTTCGAAGGGTTTTTATGGTGTGATGCAATTTCTTTTTAGTTGAAAGTGAAAACTACTCAGTTTATAATACCTTGTCATCGTTCATCATTGGCCCATGGGATACCTTTTCATCATGGGCCCATAGGACACCCTTCTCATTTTGTTATCACCCCCATCCTCCAGTCTCTATTCCTGGTCCCCTAGCCCCAGTAAGTTTCCCATCTAATGTGTTGATAACAAATCTTTTGGAATGTGCTCTAGTAAAATATCAAGTATTGTTTAGAACATGTTTCTGTTTTCCATTCACCATTCAATCCAGGTTTTAATATGCTATTTTAAGTTGCTGAGTTTTTAATATTGCTGTTAGCTACAATTATTAGCACACTATTTTTAACTCTTGAAAGTTACTCTATATTGTGGACTCACTTTTTTAATTTTAAATATTTTTTAAAAAAACATTAAAAATTGTGGTAAAATAGCCACAATAAGAATCTTACAATATAAGCTGAATATAGTTGTGTATGCTTTTAATTCTAGCACTTGGGAGGCCAAGGCAGGTAGATTCTGTGAATTTTCAGGCAACCATGATTATATGAGAAGTTGCAGGCCATCCAGAGGTACATAGTGAGACCCTTTCTCAAAAAAAAAAATCTGATCATTATAGTCATTTTTTAATGACTATAATGGAGGTTTTGACATGAGGCATGTTCATATTCTTCTACACTCACTACCCCCATCTGTCTACAGAATTTACATCTTTCCAAACTGGACCTCTATTTATTAGACACTAACTCCTCAGTCTTCCTGATCCCCAGGTTTTGGCAATGACTATTAACTCTTCCCCTATGCATGGACACATAAATTGTCCTTAAGACCCACCATCATGTATTACAGTATAGACAGTGACCTATTGCCTTTGCTCTTAAAAAATGTGCAAGATTTTCTGTGTCACATCACTTCAGGAAGAACGTGGGAGACAAAGAAGATATTTTACATTTCAGAATGGAGGTATCAATTCTCTGTGCCCTCCACAGCCTCCAGACTGATGGTATGTAGTGGGATTATGTTATATTGTAAATAATTGTCTCACCTACTGGTAATAAAAGCACAGGTTGGCAGAAGGTAGACAGGAAGTGTGGGTGGGACTAACAGACTAAGAAAACTCTGGGAACAGAAAGAGCAGAGCAGAGACACCAGAGAGAAGCCAGAGAGACACCACAATGAGATGCCCGCAGACACAGAGGAAAGAAGTTGAAATGCTGCTCTGAGGAAAGGTACCGAGCAGCATGGCTGAACAAGAATCATGTATTAATTTAAGAACAGGAGCTAGCTAGCAATATCCGAGAGCCATAGGCTGATCAGCATAAAATTAATAAAAGTTTCTGTGTGTTTTTGTGGGACTGCGGGACTGTGGGTCAGGGTCAGGCTGCAAAGTCCAGGACATAAACTTATTATTACCATGGTACCAATTCCCTGTGTCCTCCACAGTATGCCAGATTGCTATTGTCCCTGAAATGATCTCAACTTATTTTTTTTTTAACACCTCAGTAGTCTTATTTTATTCCAAGATTTTTTTTTTGTTTATAGAAGAATATGAGTACTTGGCAATGTTCTTAGTAGTTATTTGAGAATTATGTTTTATACTTTACTTCTTTTAAAAATTGAGGTTCATGTTTTGTTTCTTACTGATTTTCAGTAGCTTTTTTGGTATATTATACGTGTTAAATTCTTACTGCTTTTTTTATGTGATAAATATTTTATCCCAAACTCATCAATTTGTTTCTCTGTGTTAGTTTGTGTTTTCTCAGTACTAAGTTCATCATTACCAAGATTAGTATTTTTGCTTTTAGGATTCTAATCCAGAAGTCTTACCTCCATGCCCATGTAAAAATGCTCTAAATTTTCTTTAAATTTTACTTTGTAGTTATTCTAGTTTTTCTATAGTTCTGCATTCTCTCTATACTTGGGCTCTCCACATTTGTATCTCTAGTTGATGGGAGGAATATCTTTTTTAAGTTACAAAGACCACAGGCTTAATCTCATTACCACAATTTGTCTTCTAGCACAATTTTTCTTTTCTTTTTTTGCTTTTCTTTCTTTCTTTCTTTCTTTCTTTCTTTCTTTCTTTCTTTCTTTCACTTTTTTCCTTCTTTCTTTTAAAGACAGGTCATGCTATGTAGCCCTGGCAGGTCTAGAACTCACTATGTAGACTAGGTTGGTTTGAACTCACAGAGATCTGCCAGGCTCTGTCTCTTCAGTGCTGGATGAAAGGCTTGGGGAACCACTCCTGGCTTCTGTTGAAGTCTTTAGTCCATACTTTCCTCACCACAGCATACTTCCATGACATTCTCCTGTATGTGTTGTTCTGGCTCTAAGAATGCTTTGCCAAGTGCTTTGTGTCTGTTTCTGATTCTGGCACCAGGCTGTCTTCATAACTCTGTCACATGTCTCCGTGGCTGGTGTGACGAGTCTCCACTTTCTGCTTTTCTATTTTAGAATAGTCTAGGCTATTATCTGTATTGATGTTAGAATGGGGAGCTGGAGAGATGGCTTAGTTAAGAGCACTCTGCAAGAGGACTCAGTTCAAGTCCCAGCACCCACATGGCAGATAGCAACTGTCTATAAAGTTCAGTTTCAGAGGATTTAACATTCTCTTCTGAACTCCATAGGCATCAGACACGCACCTGGTGCACAGACATGCATTTGGGCAAAACACTTATAGTCATAAAGTTAAAAAAATATTAAAATGTGTTGAAGGTATTACTTTTAAAATATTTCCTTGGAAACTTGATAAGATTCTTTGAATATATAGATTAACTTGGGGAGTCTTGACACCTCTTCTCTGAAGGGTCATTCTGTCCACCAACCATTGAGAACTCTCTATTTACATTGATTTTCCTTTATGTTCTCTAATAGGATATTGTTATTTTTTAATATGATAAAGGTTATGTGCATACTTGTAGGGAAATATATATTCTAGATACATTATTTTGTTACTATTATAAGTAACACCTTATTTTCAAGGTTATCACTGAAACCTTAAACACAGGAATATTAGTTATTATATGAACTCTAGTTAGTATATAATGAAAACCTGGAACCAGATATTGGGGAAAAGCTAAAATATCAGAGAAACAAACCACAGCCACCTCTCACTCAGCCAACTCCTTCGGCCTGTCTCCAAGAATCCTCCAACTGAATGCCTCTAGGTCTTCAGCTAAAAGGGAAGGAAAGTGTCTGGGAAAGCTGAGAAGTCCTCTCCTTTTGCTCCGCCCAGCTCTCTTAGCTTCCTCTTCCCACATTCCTAAAGTTAGGATTAAAGGTGTGGGTCCTCACACTCTGACTTGGCTTGGCTTTGTGGTTGACATACTAATTTTATTAAATATATATCACCACAATTATTTTTATAAATGTATAATACAGCAACATTTTGCTAAACTCTACATTTGAACAGTTTTATTGATTTCCTATGTGACTAATCCTATTATCTGAAAATAATACCTTTTAACCTTTTGAACTAATTCTAATATTTCATTTAGTGTTTTGGGAAACCTATAGGTTTTCAAAAATTTTTTTGAACTATTTCAAAGAAGAAGTGATAACAGAAATTATTGTCTTTTGTCTACAATTGTTTGGAATACATTTCTCCTTGGTATAAAGTGTTTGATGTGGGATTTTAGTTTATAGCCAATAAAAATATCTTATATGCATAATTCTCTGGGGTAAACTCTGTCAAATGCTTTATGTGCAGTAGATAGCCAGTACTTTTTATCTTTCATATTACATTACCTCACTCTAAGGAAACAGGAAGAAAAAGGTAGAATTATGAAGAGTCTCTCCCAAGACAGAGAATTCTGGTAAACTATACTAGAAGTGGAGATTATGGTCAATGAGAATTAGAGCGATTAAAGGTAGTTAAGGAAAGAGAAAGAATGCTCCTGAGATGTAGGCTTCTTGCTCCCAGAAAACATTGTGAGGAAATATGGTGGGAAGATATGGGGACTGATTTTTAAATAGGACCAATAGGGCAGAAGGGAAGAGCCAATGTCCTACAAAATACTCAAGCCAGTGTTTGTGTGTAGGCAGAATTTTTCGCCCTGCCAGCTGCCCCCCAAACAACCACCCAGAAACTTAATTATAAATGTTTGGCTATAGCTCAGGCTTCTTACTAGTTAACTCTTACATTTTAAATTGACTCATATTCCTTATCTACCCTCTGTCACATGGCAGTAACTTCTTTTAACAGGGCATGTTCCTCTTGCTTTTCTCTGCATCTCCTTGTGATGCCCTAGACTCTTCTGTTCTTCCCAGAATCCTTTGTGTGTATCTGTCCCACCTAGACCTCTTGCCTAGCTCTTGGCTGGTCAGCTGTTCTATTAAACCAATCAGAAGATGTCTTGGCAAAGACACATCTTCATAGTGCATAAAAAGATTACTCCATAACATTTATGTACTGAACTTCCCATCATACTCCCTCTCCACCTTGAAAGGATAAAGCTGTTATTTTCCCTTCCTGTCAAGCTTGTCCTTGTGTTCAGTTTTTTTTTTTAAATATATACCAGGGAATGAACTCAGAAATCTCTTATATGATTACCAGCACTCCTTACAGTAGTGGACTTCACCAAACAGTGCCACTGTTAAATAGTTTGTGGCTTTTCTTTTTTGAGTTTCATAGGAAGCAGTTGAGAGGTTATGAAAACAGAAATCATATTAGAACTGCATAATGCCATGATTTGAAGTGGAAAAAGTAATATAGACTTTTTTGAGTATTCATTGTGTGTCAGGTCTGAGCTGGGAGGTTTTAAAGATGTATCTCAAGCCACATAACAAACCTTTGAGGTGTGTATTATAGAATTAGATGGCAACACAAAGGAGATGAAGATAACTCTGTGCCCAAGTTATTGTATTTAACAAGTGTTAGGGCTCATGTCCAGGCTCCTGACTCTTTTCAAAGCGGAGTCTTTCACCCACTGTAGACTGTGTTTCTCAGCAGTTGTCTCTTGACAATGACACCTACTCAGTCTTCACAGACAAAACACAACAGTTCCTTTCTAAAGAGAAAGAATCAAAGACAGAGAAAGATGAGTTAGGCTATAACAGCAAAATATACACAAATAATAATAAAGCCAATATTTAGTAGTTTGAATGCTGTAACAAATTATTTATATGTTGAAAGCTTTAATTTTTTTTTGTCAGAAGAGGAAGGGCATATAAATACATATAATTATAGAAATGGTGGTTCCTTTATTTAAAAACAAATTGTAAGTCAATCTGTAATAAAATATTTAGCTCACTTTATATAAAAATGTTCAAGAGCATGATTGTCAGCTTACTTGAAGTGGAGAATTTTTATAATTTGGTTACTTTTTGATTTAAACACTAACAGAGGTTAGTGAGAATCCATTGTTACGCCAGGAAGTAAAGATGTTGTCATAAAAAGTGAAAGAGCCATGCCAAAAGGATGATAGGAACCAACTGGAATGGCTTCCAGCTTGCCAAATCTGGGAGAATTTGAACACAGAATGAAGCAATATGTTGAATAAAATACAATCTCAGGAGTCTGTACTGGAGATAATGAAATAAATAGAGAAGTTTTTTTTTGTCTGAAGTAGAAAAATAAGGAAGGAGGGTGTAGCTGAAAAATTCATCTTTTAGAGTCACTGGAAAGTGGGAAGATGGTTCAGTTGGAAATGTAGTTGGCACATGTAGGTGTTGGAGTCTGAATTAAGGTCCTCTCATAGACAGTAAGCATTCATAACTGATGAGTCCATCCCTCAGATATGCTTCTTGTTAAGAGACATGCATTAAAGTATTTAGGAGAAGGGCATTCTGAAGTGGTTGAGAGAGCAAATGACGCAATGTGGTAAATGTCAGTGGCTAGTTAGAGTAGGCCAATGAGGCCAATAAGGCAAGGTTATGAGTCTTCATGAGTCTTCTGATATAAAGGGATAGAATATTGGTTTAGGTGGTATATATTGTCCCAAGTATCAGTATTTTCAGCAGAATGAAATATTACATTCAGCACAGTATTACAGTAGAATGAAGCTTCAGTTTTCTCTGTTGTTTCTCTGAGCCACTTTGGGGGTAGTTTGGGCCCTGTTGTGTGGGTTAGAGTGGTGTCCCCTTTCTCTTTGTATCTTTTTTGAGTCCTACTATGTTCTCATTTGAGCTGTCATCACATTTTGGTCCCTTTCAGAACAAAGCATGGTTTTCATATATCCTTGTCAATATTCCAGCCTTTCCTGAATCTCACTGCCTCTAGGCACTGTGGTAAAACAATAAATGAAGTCCTCTTTATATGTGGAATTTAGTCTCTTTGGAAAAGTGCTATAAACACAGTATAATATACAGACTGGGGGCTTCTATTCATTGTTTATAGTGAGCTTGAGGGAGAGTGGAGAGGTGATACCTTACTAAAAATGTAGCATTTAGTCTTTTCAGAAAGGTTAATAATATTCAGGAAGACTGAAGAAATGTGGTGATTGGGTCAACAGGTTGGTGTAGTGGGATTATGTTGGTAGGTTGTAAATATTTGTCTTGCCTACTTAATAAAAAGCTGATTGGCCAGCAGCAGACAGGAAGTATGGGCGGGGCTACCAGACTAAGAAAACTCTGGGAAAATCTTAGAGTAGAGCAGAGATAACACAGAGATGCCAGGGGACTCAGAGGAAAGAAGTTGAAATGATGCTAAGAAAAGGCACCGAGCCTCATGACTAAACAAGATAAGAATCATGGTTTGAGATAAGATGGAGGAATTAGCAAGTTATATGCCTGGGCCTTGGTCAATCAGTGTAAAATTAATTTAAGTGTCCATGTGTCTCTGTGGGTCTGAAGGACTGCCTGACTGCCAGTCAAACCTCTGGTCCAGGCCTTAAAGTCTGGGCCAGAAACTTCATACAATGGGTTGGTGGCCTGGAGTATACAGGACACTGGGAAGGCAGAGGAGGAAGAACTTCAAAGGGTGGTACAGACAGTGGCTGGGAGACAGCTGTGTGAGCTCTCTGTGTAGCAGAGTTGAAAGGTATGATGGTGAGCAGCAGCAGGGAGCCAGTGTGGAGTGTTGTGGTCATGACATGGAAGGTGAGGACATGGGTGACTCACAGGAGGCAGGATATTTGCAAGGGACTATTATTCCTGAGAAGTGGGAGTTTGGGGTGAGGCACTGTGCATCAATTATCCCGTCTGAACAGGATTCAGCAAACACTTGTTAAGTCACCAATAGAGTAATGTCCTAACCCCTGGAACAGTGAATGTGCTGCCTTACATGGCAAAAGGTACTTTGAGAATCTAATTAAGCTAGGAATACTGAGGAAGGGATGATGTGGTTAATCTAGGTGGGCTCACAGTCATGTCAAGTTTTTTTAAGTGACAGAGGGAGTTAGATCACAGGACATGACTGGAAGATGCTACAATGTTGGCTTTGAAACTGGAAGAAAGGCAAGCCCAGAACGGCAAGGGTAAACTTGGAAATTAAATGTGGAAGGAAGCAGATTCTTTCTACAGCACCCCTCCTCACCAAGAGGTAGAACTCCAATAACATCTTGGTTTTAGCCCAGTGATAACAATTTTTGAGTAATGAACAGCAGAACTCCAATGAATTTATTTGAAGCCACTGAATACTTGGTAATTTGTAACAATGATGCTGAGGAACTAATACACTGAACAAGTACTAAATGGTGCAGTAGGCCAGGAAGCTTGAGGCTAAGATTTGATTCTAATCTTTAAATGATTATCATCCTGATCCCTATATTTAAATGTGCAGGAAAGTCATGTGGAGAAACTTCCTAAAATGCAGAGTCTGAGAGACAGCCCTGGGGAGGCCTCTAAGTAGTTCCCAGGGAAGGCCAGGCAGGTCTGGAGCCTATATTTTGTTTCATTAAACTCCAGTGTGTATTTCTGTTATAGAACTGGTGAGTTATGAACATCAAAAAGTCTTGCTTGTTAAAATGGCAAAAGGTTATGGTTTAGGGCATAGAAAATTCCTGACAGCAACATCTGGATCTAAAGCTTAAAGATCAGAACCTATGAATGGTGAGAACCTGGTGGTCCAAGCTCTCTTCAAAGGTTGTTTTGATAATGAAAGCAGAGGACACAAGTGACAATGGTCATAAAGCTCTGTCACCAGATGCTGACACTGTCTTATTTAGATGCTGGTAGATTTGGTAAGAGGCATACATCATCAGAATTCCTTCTCCTCCTTGGAGAAGGTTGATGTGAAATCCTGATGAAAAAAAAAATTAAAAACTGTCTCTTAAATCCTCTATTTGTCATGTCCACTATTTGTGTAAAGAAATTTGGAAGCCCAAACAAATAATAAGCTTAAAGTGAACAGTCATCTGTAACTCAGTAATGGAAAGATACCCAGGAGGTTTCCCAGGAGTGTGTGTTGAGCTGGTATCCTTCTTTTTTCCTTGACTAGTATAGAAAATCACATCTTTAAGGGCTTGGTGTTGTATATCATTATCTCTCTCTCTCTCTCTCTCTCTACCTACCTGCCTACCTACCAACCAACCACAGTAATTCCAGTCATACCAGGAAATAATTTATCCTAAAACTGTAGTTGTCAAATGGAGATGAGTTGTCATGTGGTCATGCTACAATGTTGGTAGACTAAAAATTATCATGTCTTGAGGGGAGTGACTACTGGTATGGGATGGATAGAGGCCAGGGGTATGTCAGACCCACTGCCAGTCAATGCTGAGAAACAACGTACTAGAACAGTGGGTTGAATTTAGCAGTCATCAAGAACATCTGGACAGATCCTTTCCTCTTTCCTCCCCTCTGCTCCTTGATTTATTCTGATTAAAAGAGTCTGGGAGGAGGTTGAAGACCTGCATTTTAGCAAGTTCTGAGTTAGCAGTCATGCAGTTAGTGTGGGGGCCACACCAAGAACACTTACGTAGAGATGAAGAGCTTCACATCACTTTGACCTCCCTACTCCATATTTTTACTCATATTTAGTTAGACTGGTCATGTGTCTCTGGCATATTCAAAATTCTCTCAGGCTTAGGCTAGGTCTCCCTTTTCCTCAATTTGTAATGGCATGCTGAGAACATAACTCTTACTGTGGACCAGATGGTTCCATCTGATTAGATGGATTTGGCTTCATTTAAATGACTCCAAGGAGTTATGAGGGAGTTGTTGGTCTAGGGGAGATTGCAGAACTGGAACAAATGAACATGGAAAGAGAGGAAACAATGGAAAGAAAGGTGTCCTCCACCTCCCTAACCCTTGAGACTCAGCGCACCTTGGCAGAGCAGTGCACTTTTTGAAAAAAAAACAGAGGAGAGTATTCTAGTCGAGATGGCCAACTCAAAATGAACAAGTATCTCTGGTCAGGTTAACTTTTCACTTCGGTTGCACCAGCAGGCTCTAAAGAGTTCTCACTTGTACCCTTGGCTTTGTGATCTTCCTCTTCTCACTAGGGCAGTGTCCCCTCTCCAATCCCTGTTCGTTCAGCCTGGATGCACAGCTTATTTACCCCCAGCAGATTGCACATGGGGAGACATGGATTAGAGATGGTGACTGGTGGATACAACACCAAGCCAGGGGGGGGGACAAAAGACCCGGGTTCTGCCCTACAAGTAAGTTGGGCCAGGAAGGGCTTAGAAACTGTTGGTCAGAAAGCATTATCAACTGATCTCAAAATGAGTTGAAAGGTGGGTGTTCGGGCCAAAGGTCAGGAGAATATTTGGGATGTAGGATCTGCAAATAGGAGAGCTCAACACTGACGTTGAGGTCTGGTCTTGATGCCTCTTACAGATCTTCTGTGGATAGATAAATACAGCAGGTGCCTATCTTGGAGAGTAGAGCTGGTTGGCCTGAAGAATTGGCCACACTTAGAGTGGAGAAGAAATGTTCTAGCTACCTGGTAGGGTGGGGTGGAGAAGGCTGCACAGGGCATTTCAGAAGTACTGCTAACACGGTGAAGACATGTTTATCTTAGTGCTTTTTGAATACTCATAGTCAGACACCTTGGAGGGGTTGGGGGGGGTGTTAGGAGAAGTGTCCTAACATCCTAAAGTATTAAGAACAAAGCTACCAGTGTGGTAATTCCAACAGGAGATACAGGACATTGTCAAGAGTCAGACTAGAGATTGCCTGTCCCTAAGGCCAGGATGTGATAACTGTCTTGGTGTTTAATTATGATATTTTAGAGTATGCTCTTCTTGAAGAGGTTTTTTCTCTTCCTAGAATCCCTGTCTCTCTGGAGCTTGTCTGGCTTGTGTTCTGTGCCTGGGTTTTCCCTGCATCCTGTAGCTTTTCTCTGGTACCTACAGTTCCTGTATTGGAGTGTGGTGACAGCCTTCAGGCCCCTTCCCTCTCCGCAGCGCCCACTAGGTGACGCCTGTGAATGGAGCGGGCGCTTCTCCCTGTCAGCTGCTTTCTCCTTCCCCTCAGGCCCACTTCTTAAGAGTGCCTGGAGGGATTCTTTGTGTCTAGTCTCTTCACTCCCCTTCCTTTCCTTCAGAGAGTGGGTATTGATGTTTCTGCTCCGTTGAATTATAAAACAGAAAACATCCCAAGCCCCACACAAGCCCAGTACCTTTAGCTTTCCTCACAGTTTTACAAATGTAAACAGATCCCCAAATCCTGGTAAAACTGAGTTTGGGAGCTTTCTGGAAAGAAGATTGGAGTCAGGTGAGATCACCTTTTATGAGCAGGTGGCTCATGAAATTAAGTGGGGTTCAGAATCACCTGGGAGAGACGGTGAGCCACAGACTTCTGAGTTTCACCCATCCTTTGTGATGGGGATCTTGGGAGGGGGACTTTCTGTCTCTAATAACCTTGAGTGGCAAGGCTAGAGGCTAGTCTGGGACCTCACCTTAAAAAAAGCCCAGCCCAGCAGTGTTCATTTGATTATGGAAGAAAGCAAATAGTGAGAGACAGAGACCATGCTGCACTGGGCACAGAGTCCCTCTTAAGCCACAGCCAAAGGAGTGTTGCCTCTTTCTGAATAGGGTCTCCCAGGATTCTCCTTGCAAAGCATGCCATCAGCACATTTTGCTTTTGTTAGATAAATGCAATGGCAATTCAGGGACAAATAACTAGGCAGCTGGTCCATTGCAGGAGATACATGGAGGTGATTTATTTAAATTTGCTTGATTGTTTTTCTAGTAGGGAAATGAAATGTTCTCCTGTACTGCAGGTGTTCAAGTGCCTTTTAAATGGCTGAATACTTAAAGTGACCGCCAAGTCAAAGGGAAGAAGGTTATGTGAACACACACACACACACACACACACAAACACACACACACACACACACACACACACACACACACACAGAGCTTCCTGAACATCCTGAATTTTTAAAAAAGAGTGAGACAGTGGGTATGTGATGTGTGTATGGAAGTATAAGTATTCTAGTTCCTCTCAAATTGCTCTGTTAGCACTGGTGTGTGAGTTGGCCTCTTCCTGTAGCTTATTGGATGCTGACACCGCTCTGTTTTTTTAGCCTATCCTGTGTATCACAAGACAGGTTAATGTGATGATCTGGCTTATAGGTGAGGACCGTGGTCCAGGGAAGCTAACTGATAGGTAGTTATTGACTTGGCATCTGGACTGGGAACAGGAGGTCCTCCAGCTTTGGATCTTTAAGCTGTCTCCAGTTCTCAGCCCTGCTGTTCAACCTCAACTCTATTAAAGGAACTCTCACTCAAATTCCCACTAAGATTTCTGCAGTTGGATCTTGTCCTCACTTATGACAGGGGCCCCCTGAAGAGGTGGTCTTTCCCACACTGAAATGTTCATTTCTTGGGTTGAAAGCATGGCAGGCCAACCAGCAGGCAGGCAGGCAGACATTTTCCATTCACACAATGACTGTGGAATCCCTTCCATGAGAACATAAAGGTTTTGTTCTGGTCTGGTCCTAATCTCAGAACAATATGCCTGCAATGCACCACCACACACTGGAATAAAGTTCCTAGGGTGACTGACAAGGTGAGGTCTTTGTTTGGTTGTATTTCAAATCTTTCGCTTCCCAAAATCCCTAACACTTTGGCTGTAAATCACTAAAAGGTGGATGTTCTCTGAAATGAATTTTGCATGAAATGTCAGCCAGAGTTGAAGGGACAGCTACAATATTTACGACTGGTGGTATTTCTTAGGGGAGGTAAAAGAATACGAGGCCAATGTAGTCTAGCTTAGTCCTA
The DNA here is from genome assembly GCA_004025045.1 of Sigmodon hispidus. Classification (NCBI taxonomy): domain Eukaryota; kingdom Metazoa; phylum Chordata; class Mammalia; order Rodentia; family Cricetidae; genus Sigmodon; species Sigmodon hispidus. Next base: position 33,345 of record PVIH01009528.1, read on the forward strand.
GGGGCTGGAAAGCAAGGGAAAGACGAAGGACGAATCTCTTTCACAGTGTTTTCTTTCTTCTGCTTTCAATGCAAATAAAAATTGCTATTCTCAAAGCAAAGGGTTTCGGAGTGTTTATCCATATGGGCAAAGCATGGGTGTTTAGATAATATGGGCAGCTGTTTGAAGGAGTGATAAACAAACCTGAAACTATTTATAGGATGCACTTGTTAAGGGGGGGATTGTTTTACAAAGTCCTCTTCCTGAAGTACAGATCCTCCATCCTGGTAGTCTTGAAGAGAAAACTGCTGTTTGTTTGCGGGAGGAAATGGTGCAGACTTAAGGTAACATCCTCCATCCCTCATCATTGGCACCAGAGTACACATCTCTGCCTGCCATTTGTGGGTCTGGTATCAAGTTAGGTTTTCAGCCCCCCCCCCACAGGTGTTCTCACGCTCTACTTTCCCATCCTAGCATCTCTTTTCATGGTTTCTGGCCTTTATTGAGGTTTTGACAATGACTGTGTTGAATCTGCAGTCTGGAGTCCTTGGACATTTTCTATTTATGGCATTCTCTCTGTCCACGAGACTCTTGTTACACACAAACATCATTATTGAAATAAACCATATAATTTTTTGTTAACCCATTTACATGTACCATTTGAGGGTTTCTTTGATTTGTAGGCATTGTGAAACCAGCACTGCAATCTAAGTCTAGGGAATCTTTATCATTCCCCTCAAAATTCCACATGCATTAATATTCCATATTGAGATAAACTTTTGTCTAGATATGTGTTTTTTTTTTCTATTTTTTAAAGTGAAGTTTTTAGGTTAGCACACAAAGTAATGGGTCTCATTGTGGTATGTATGTGCTATTGTACTAAGGTCTCATCACTTCCCTTCTCCATCCATCAGGTTCCTTTCTTCACTCAGTCTTGCCCTCTGCTTACTCATTTTCCATTACCGTTTAAAGATGCATCCTCTCTTCTCATGAATGCTTTCTAGTTGGGACCTCCTCTCACATATATAAATACATAATATGAACATATGTATATTTGCATATATGTGGTATTTATCTTTCTGAGTTTAGTGCATTTTACTTAAAATTTTGACTTCTTCCAGTTTCATCCAGTTTCCTGCAAATGTCATGATTTCACTTTCCTTTCTGGCTACATAAAGGTCCATTGTGCATATGTAGCATGTGTTCTTTATTCATTCATCTGTGGGTGGACACCTAGGCAGGCTGTTTCCTGGATTTTGTGACTATATGGTAGTAAAC